>JAOTOM010001190.1:0-61176 GCA_034440615.1 Ashinkailepas kermadecensis
TTGCGTGACTAGTATGGAATAAAACGTAAAATTTACCGTATTTCAATGGATTTTCACAGTTAGGCACAGCACACATATATCCAACCTTTTGAGTGAGATTGATGTCTGGGTATTATCGGTGCCGGCATGAAACATAGCAAGATACTTATTTTCATCATTTATTATGGTAGCATAGATAAAATAATGAAGTCCACACCCTATTATATCAACTTCAAGTGTCAGAACGCCTCTCAGAGTCTCTTAATCCGCAGAGAGGATAAGGCGCTCGTGATGCGACCTGACAAGGTCACATGAGGAGTGGTATGAAGAGTGATGATGTGACGAATGACGAGTGATACTTGTCATGTGACCTGAGAAGGCACATGACGAGCATGGCAACTAACCCGAGTGTATCATCAGCTGGGTAGCTGCGCAGTGGCATTGACAGCACGTTAAACATTTAATTAAAATTATGTCGTTCAACAGAAATGGTTCGGTCAGATGGTGGGCTCATGGTATGTGTAACACTCTCTGCTTAGCAAAGACTCTGATCCCAGAATCTATCCAATGAAGATATTTTGATTAAAAGTACTAAAACACCGAATTACAAAAGGAGACTACTATCAAGACTTTTCATCGTCCAGTGATGTGTACGTCTAGGCTGAGATATAAGAACCCCGAAGATAATGTAATGAATTTAGACCAATTGCATTGTGTATATTTTTGTACATTGGAAATTTCACACGCAAAGCCACACCTCTGGTAATGTGAGGATCACTCACATATTCAAGGAGGCTTTCCCATACTTCAGGAACATTTTGTTTTGTCATTCGCCTTGTATGGCGACGATAAGGATCGACACAGTGACCATCACCATTGCTTGTAGCCTTTACGCGCGTGGAAAATTTTACCACGTCCTCTTTCCACCCGGCATTTTCGAAAACTGATTCGTACACTGCTCCGGTTCTGCCTACCCTGTTATTCTTTCCTCCCCGATGTCAACCCCTGTGTTGTCCGGCGTCATCAACGCCGCCGCCTTTATCTGCCTCGGAACCGCGACCGGGCTGGAGAAGATTGAGCTATCTACGGATGGGGAGTACGGATATATGTACGAAGTACGAATTGGGTGGGAGGGAAGACATACGCGAGACAAACACCTCGGCGTTTATTTGCCTTTAATACATAGTCATCAGCAGTCCACAGAAACGCAATGCTTTTTCTTTAGCACAAAATTATAAACCTCCCTGACACTTGGTCGCTGACAGAAAGTGATCCTCATTTGTATAGGTACCTACCTACCGCGCCATATTCAATATGTAGGTAATAGGGCAAATTTGTCTTAAAAGGTGTCTTTTTTATATTTTTGGGAATTTTTCTTCAGAATACCATGTTTATGAAGGTGACTAAGATGATGGGACCACTTATTTTCTTTTAAAAAATGTTTTTTTTTTCTTTTTATAAATGTTGGTATTACAAAATTTGAAACATTTTCCAACTTAAAAAACCTAAACTAACCTAACCTAACCAAACCTAATCCATTTGTTTACTTTATGGAGGCATATGCGGGTAAAAACGTTTCTTGTTACCACCTTAAAGCACAATAATAGCGAAAAGTTTCAAAAAATATCTGAAAATTTTTCTAAAAACATTTGGTTTTTTTCTTCTTCAAAAGCAGCTTAGGTTAGGTTAGGGCATGTTAGCCTGGGTTAGGTTTCTTTTTAATGTTGAGAATTTTCAGAAAATAAATTGCTTCACGTTTTTCTAATTGTGTTTTTTGGAACCATTTTTTCTCCAAAGGTAGGTTAGGCTAGGTCAGGTTGGGTTATGTTGCACTTACAAAACATTTCTTTTTATGCTATGTTACCTAACTCAAAGCCCCTTGTTAGCATTATTTTGCTCACAACCTGGAAAGTAAGCATTTGCACAGAAAATAAGTGGTCCCATCATCCTAGTCACCTTCATAAACATGGTATTCCAAATAAAAATTCCAAAAAACAAACAAAAACTACCGTCAAAAATAAATGTACCTGATTAGAACCTGATTTAACAGGGTCGGGATGTGTTGTTTCCATATTTGATGTTATTCAATACATATCAGTTGTTCCGAAGTACAATTGCGTCGATACGCGTAAATAAACACACGGGTGACCTGTCGGTAATTGGTGACATTGAAAGTCGTGATGGTTTTGAAAGGAAACTATAAGATCTACATTAATGTGTTTTTTTAAGAAAAACGTTTTCCAATCGTGTGTCTGTCTGTTCTACCTCATGTAGCTTTCCAATGGTTCCATTGCATGAGTGGAAGAACACTCACACGAAATCCGTTCGACCCGAAAAACGCAAAATCGTAAAAAGGCTCGAAGAGTGGACGGCCATATCTGATATTTATAAGAAGATCGCACGTTATATTTATTTTTCGTTTGGTCAGCAGAATCATGCCCACTTTTACTTTCGCCGTCAAATTTGCCAATGTTTGATGGGTTAGGGGTGACGGAAGGTCACGAGGTCACGAGGTCATTGGGTCGCGAGGTTAAATGTAGGAAATATTGATAGTTTACGTTGGGAATAATTCAGTGGATCCTTTTTATTCTTAAATATATATCATTTTCCACCCTTTCCGCTTCTTATTGATGAGATATCTATCGTCAAACCATCCCATGTTATTTAACCTAAAAATAATGCCGGAGGCTCTAGCTCAAAAACCGTTGGCCGAATCGGACTGAAATTTGCACAGCCGTATACAGAGCCAACGACTACCCTGTGGGCATATTTTTGTGTCAATCAAAATTTATTGGTCGATCTGTTGTGGGACGCACCAGGTGCAACAGAGGAAGATAGCTGTCCATTCTACACCAGCATGGCACACCAAAAAGAGGTATGTAGGGAAAATCCAATCAGTTTTTCTTGCCAAACAAAAACTTTTTTTAATTGATGTAGAAGCCCCTGAGTACAAATCAGAAACAAGAACGCATGGACTGGATTCGTTGGAGCTTACCCAGCAACTTCTTTAGGTGCCATTTCTTTGGGAAATAACATAAGCAAGATTATATTTATTTGAAATAATGTCACCTAGCACTGATATTGCAGTTGATAGATAACCATCCAGTGATGTAGTGATATTATGTGATCCAACATCAGTAGGATTAGGTGATCCAATATCAGTAGGTTTAGGTGATCTAACATCAGTGGATTATGCTAGGTTAGGCAAGGTTAGGTTATGCTTTTATTGTAATCAGGGATGTCGATTTGTATCCTTTTGTGGGGGGCCATGGCCCCACCAATGTTGATCTTGCCCCCCCTCCATGTTGATTTGGGACCCCCCAATAACCTATGCTATTTTATGCTGATAAGAAAGCTAAAGGGAAAAAATGAAAAACACCATGCTAAGTAGAAACATTGATGTTAACCAGCACATTTTGTACTGAAAAGAAACAGATTTGGATTAGATAGTGGACTGACCTCCACCTTTCGCTGAAAAATTTAAAATTGCGTGCAAAAAAACAAACAAAATAGCTGGATTTCCCTCCACTGTGGACGTACAGCTTACATCGTAAAATGTTGAGATTAGCCAATGCTAATGCATTTTAAACCAGATTGTCTGATAAAAAAAATATACTAAGCAACTAAGCAACAACTGCATGGTCATACTGATGTTTGTACACACCACCAATGGCAAAACCACATGCATATGGAACTTGAACATGATTAATTCCATTATCAATTTCTAGTCATTGTCAAGCTTGCATGCAACCCAGTCCAGTGAAGAACAATCATCGTTATCATTGAGATTGTGGATATACAAACTATAATTATCGTCAGCAACCTACCCATCACACCATCAGCTTGATATTTACCATGGTACCTACCTACTACATGCCCAATGACAATGTGCATGCATTCAATATTGATATGGGGAAACCCAATCTCAAACTGACCCAACGAAAGCCACGTATGAGCCAATCTGCCAGCCTATGAAACCATGAGAGAAAAAAGTCAGCAAGAAGCCGTATAGACACCTCAATTTAATTGATATTCCTGAAGAAAGCAATAGGTATTAAGCTATGGCCACACATGACTTCCTACACAAACCCTATAGGGTCATACAAGACCAATGTCTGGAAGCGCGCATTAAATGCCACCCACGATACTATTACCTTAGAAGGTACACCAAAGTTCGCCTTCAAGCTTTGGTGACGTCATAGTTATTCCTCTTATATTGCAGAAATTGGTAGCATCAGGCGTGTTTCAATTTCACTGCGCATGAGACAGTTAAAGCATTTTTCAATTTTCAAAGTTTAAAGAAGCTAACCCAGCCAAACCTAACCTATCATAAGTTGCTGTTGAATAAAAAATGATTGGTAAATTTGCAGTTTAAGTTGATCTTTTTTGTTGTTGAATTTTTCTTCCAAATACCATGTTCATGACGGTGACTAAGATGACGGGACCACTTATTTTCGGTGCAAATTCATTTTATTTGAATTGGAGGGAGAAAATTTGACAAATTTTCGAACTTAAACCTAAACCAACCTACCCTAACCAAACCTAACCCATTTGTTTGCTTTATGGTGACAAATGTGTGTAAAAACTTTTCTTGGTTGGTTGGTTTGTTATTTGGGCTTACGACCGTATTGACTGCGTTGGTCATACAGCTTTTACATACAGCTCATACAGTCATAAAACTTTTACTTGTTCCCACCTTAAAGCACAATAATACCCAAAAGTTTCCCAATTTTTTTACAAACATGTTCACGAAAAAGAGATTTTTTTTCTTCAAAAGCAGCTTAGGTTAGGCTGGGTTAGGTTTCTTTTTAAGGTTCAGAATTTTCAGAACATAAATTGTTTGACCTTTTTTGTTGTTTATTTTTTGTTCTCAAAAGGTAGGTTAGGCTAGGTTAGGTTTTGTTGCATAAAAAAAAAATTATGCTTATGCTATGTTACCGAACTCAAAGCCCTTCTTTGGCATTATTTTGCTCGCAACCTGAAAAGTAAGCATTTGCACAGAAAATAAGTGGTCCCATCATCTTAATCACTTTCACAAACATGGTATGCTGCAAAAAAATCCAAAAAATCCAAAACAACACCTTAAACTGTAAATTACCAAATCATTCGCAATTTTGGGGGGAAACTTATTTGGAAATTTTTGAAACGTTGTCCAACTTGAAAAGCCTTAACTAACCTAACTTCACCAAACTTAACCCATTTGTTTGCTATATGGAGGCAAATGTGTGCAAAAACTTGTCTTGTTACCACCTTCAAGCAAAATAATACCGGTTTGGCTGGGTTAGGCTAGTTCAGTTTTTTAAGTTGGAAAATTTTTCAAAAATGTTGACAAATAAAAAAAAATCGGAAATTTTCCTTCAAAAGCAGCTGACGTTAGGTTCGGTTCGATTTTTCAATTTATAAAATTTTCAGAAAATATATTGCTTAATTTTTTGTTCTAATTTTGTTTCCAAAGGGAGGTTAGGAAATGCTAGATTAGGTTATGTTGGTTATGGTTATTAGGTTATGGTATGGATTCACTAATGAGTGAATCCATACCATTCTCACTGGAGTCTAATAGCTACATCATAACCTTACTTCTATAACGTATATCACAAGAACCCATTTCGATTCTACTGCTCACTCAGGACAACATAAAAGTCAATTAATGAGTGTTACTTCATTACCTGCATTGCTAATGTAAACAGAAAGAAGCCCTTTGAACAATATGCAAATGGAGCAGCACCTTCACAGTGCTGCTCCATCCACATCCAACTCCAAACCTGACCGAACTTCAGGAGCGTATCCATCTCCAAAGCAGCCTGTGGAAGAAGGTATGTATTGCAGCAAATGTACTATGATCTGAATTCCATGGTATCCCTGTTGCCTAATAGTCCATCCTTGCCTATCCATGTAGGAGATGTTTGACTTTGCTCAAACTGTCTGGAGAACTTGGGAGTTGAAATCCTTGTGAGTGATGAAGCAGATGAGTTATTCCTGTATGCCTATGTTGCATAATTGCATGGCACAGTGGCGTGCCGAAAGGGGAGGGGACATTGTGGGCAGTTGCCTCCCTGACAGGTTGTGGGGCCCCCAAGAATCGCGTCGAGCTCCGGAACAAATTGCGCCAGTCTCCTTAAAAATACCGTTTAGGCCCCCAATAAAAGTCGCGCAGGGAATTCTGAAAAGGACGCTGGGCCCTCAAAAGTGCCCACCTGGGCCCCTGAACATCACGCTGGGGGCTCAAGAGTCGTGCTGGGGTTCAAGAAAATCACGACGGAGGCCACAAACGGTCGGGCCCGGGGCCCCGGAAAGTCACGCTGAACCTAGGGGTACCAAAAATTATCGTCCGGGTCCCTGACAATCACGCTAGGGGCATGACAAGTCGCACCGGGGCTCCAAAAGTATAATTGTGATCACCCAGCAAATGAAGCCGGGGCAACAGTCCCGACATGGAAAATCACTCTGGGTCCCAATAACCGCTCCAAAAGCCCACAAAACGTGTTGGGCCCCCCAAAGCGTGTCCTAGCCACTAAAGATCGCGCTTGAGATCCGAACAAGTGACCACGGGGCCCCAAAATATCGCGTTCGGGACCCAAAGTTCCGTCGGTAGTCTCAAAATATAATGTGGGTAATCCAAAGCGTACAGAGTTTCGCAAAAAGCGACAGGGCATTAAAATATGCGCTGCAGCTCGAAATAAACACACCGGGAGCGCTAAATAAAAACATAACGGAGGCCCTCAAGGCACACCAGGGTCATGAGACCACACGGGGCCTCAAAAACAGGCTGGGCCCTCAAAAAGGGACTTGATCGTAAACAAGGAACAAAAAGACCGGGCACTAAATAAACACATCGGCGTCTTCGAAAACGCGCCCATACCTCAAAATATCATCGGTGTATAAAACAGCAACAAAGCTGTAAAAAAAGAGCCCGGTCTCAAACATGTGCCGGGCCCCTAACACAAATTTGCTGGAGCCCTAAAACACATTCATATAAGAAGAAAAACGCAACGAGTAAAAAAAACGAACACCTAGCTAGGGTTACAGCTCAGTAGCCAATCTGGGAGCTTATGTAACCAAAGAGATGAGGTGCATCAAAGGCCAGTGTATCTCCGGATTTCTTAATCACGAGAAAATGTGGGAAGAAGAGAACTAATACATCAAATTGAATTGATCGATTTTCTTCCAGTCAGCCGCATTACCAAGCATTCCACATGTCAAATGTGGCACAAGACTATGACGTGACGGTAATTAGCAAAACGTGGGAGACCTAGCAGAAACCGGAGAAGCGCACGTAGAGTGGCGAATGCGCCGACTGTGTAAGGCGGGTGTACACGTGCACGAACGTTGGCGTTTTGGCGACCGGGCGTTATTAATTGGAATGCATGATATTGACAAATCTTATATTTTTGAGTGCTTTGTTCAGGTGTAATTTTAGCAGTGTGAGGTGACTTTTCAAGGGATACCAAAAGAAAAACCTTCAAACAGGATGGGGAGGAGTTAGGGTTGAAATCCGGTGATTCAGAAATAATGGTGGTAGATTTGGCCCCCTCCACAGGACTGTTAATTTGGTCACTAATTATTCTATAACAAAAATATAAAGAACCCACTTTTTATTTCATTTGTGGTGGAAATCCGGTAACTTTTTTGAATGGGGTAGGTGGGCACATTCCAAATCAGTTTGCCTTCTCTCGCAAATCCTAGGTACGCCATTGCCATGACATGACATAATTTGACCTGTTGATGGCTATAATCCGCCGCAATGGACGGTGTACTCCGCGGCCCCGGTCCGCTACAGTGGACGGTGTGCTCCGCAGCCCCAGTCCGTTACAATGGACAGTGTACTCCACGGCCCTGATCCGCCACAGTGGACGGTGTGCTCCGCGGCCCCGGTCCGTTACAATGGACAGTGTACTCCACGGCCCTGATCCGCCACAGTGGTCGGTTTGCTCGGCGACCCTGATCCACCACAGTAGATGATGTACTCCGCGGTCCTGATCCGCCACAGTGGACGCTATGCTTCGCGGCCCTAGTCCGTCATAGTAGGTGTGCCCCACGGCCCGGTCCACCACAGTGAACGGTGTACTCCGCGGCCCTGGTTTGCCACAGTTCATGATGTACTCCGCGGCCCTGGTCCGCCATAGTGGACGCTATGCTCCGCGGCACCGGTCTCCCAGAGTGGATGGTGTGCCTCGCGGCTCTGGTCCGCCATAGTAGGTGTGCTCCAAAGCCCGGGTCCGCCACAGTGGACGGTGTGCTCTGCGACCCTGGCCCGCCACAGTGGACGTCAGGGTCGAAAAAACGGGCTTTTCCTGGATTTTGCCATCCATAGCATTATCGTCTTCACAAAATTATCCTCCATGTTGTTTCCTCCATGTCTTTTCAATTTGGACGTCTGATGGTGTTGTTCGACAATTAATTGCCCGTGTTAAAGTGCTCAAGATTCACCTGAAGCTTCAAAGTGAGATTCTGATGCCAAGGTTTGAAGGAAAATATCCTCTCCGTATTCCATCACTGAGAAATTGTCCTCTCCTCATCCAGGATTGCAAAGTATAAATCCAACCCTGGTAGACGGTGCGTTCTCCACGGCCCTGGTCAGTCACAGTGAACGGTGTGGGATTAGTCACGGCTTTGCATCATTTTTCCGAGCAGTTTTGTGTGCATTGTCGCCTTATCCGCATTCTACCGTTCACCTTACCATTAATAGGTAGCAATGTCACCAATGCATTACTATGTCCCAATTCGTCACAGCCATTGAATCTGATTGAGACGCAGATGCTCTTGTTGTGCATTTCGATCGATGGATATTGATGCCATCAGAAAAACAAATTTTGTCAGCAGCGAGACTGACCTTACTTCCACTAGGGTAATGATTACAGGTACCCACAGCAGCGCGGCCAGAAATGCTTTTGGGTGCAGCACCCTTCTGGCCTTATTCGTGTCCCTCGCACCTGTATGAAGACTCCTTACGTGTGCCATGTGTTTCTAGTGTCCGACATTTTGCACCTCTTTATATTTGCTCTTCATATGCTTTATATTTGCTTTATATAATAAGGTCCGGTCACACGAAGTCGGGTCATCTCGGATCATTGTTTGTTCACACAATGTCATGGTGTACTACTTCGGTGGCTCTAAAACCGAATTAAAATTTCAATTCACAAAGAACAGGAGCATTCGGCATAAGACGACATTGCGGGCGCAATGTCGCCAAGGCAGCTGACGCGCACAAAAATCCCAACTCTACACACAAGACGGCAGTGTAGAATATCCATAATACTTGACCTGACCTAACACCATTGAACTTGCCACATATTTGAAAGGAAAATGTCGATATCATTCTTATATCATGTTCTGCACAAGTTATCCCCTTACTGCGATAAGAAGAGAAAATTTTACCTGACCTCCATTTAGTAACCTTGACCTTGATTGAAATTTTGGGAAAGCAGTTATTTGATTTGATGAAAGAACAGTATGATCTGGATTTGGTGTTGCTATGCTGCAATTACTGCGAATGGTGGCATTTTGGAGATTTTGGAATATTATCCTCCTTGGTCCATCCCAAGTCAATTTCAAGGGGAATTAGAAATCAAATTGGTGAATGAGGTCAAGAAGGCAAATATGGTGGGGTCCAAGCTCCATCAAATGTATAGACAAATCCGCACTACCTTTTGGAGGGAAAGGATTACAAGTACTAACAGGGTTGCAGTGAAAATGCTCCAGTTGCGACACACCTGGTGCGGGGCCCATTCCAATTCAACCGATTTGAAAATTGTTCTGAATTCTGACATTATTCCTACTTTCCGAAGTTTTGTACTTTTTATTTCAGACTAGCAAAGAAACCATTCGAGCCGACACATTCATTTCAAAACCGTCGGATGCAAGGGCGTCGCCACCGGGGGGGCAGGGGGGGGCAGTCGCCCCCCTGTCGTGAGACTGGGGGGGGGGCGCCGCCCCCTGAAATTTGAGGAGGCCCCTATCCGGAAATGCACAGGAAAAAAGTGAGCAAGGAGGCCGACGAGACATGAGAGGAGGCGTCCAAGACGTGAGAGGAGGCCCCTAATTTGAAGAAGGAGTCACCTAGGAGAGGATAGGATGCCCCAGAAATCAAGAGAGTGCCAACAATTGGCACGGAGGCACCCAGGAATGCAAAAGAGGCCCCCAGGATTGCAAAGGAGGCCCCCAGGATTACAAAGGAGGCCTCCAGGATTACAAAGGAGGCCCCCAGGATTGAAAAGGAGGCCCCCAGGATTGCAAAGGAGGCCCCCAGGAATGCGAAGGAGGCCCCCAGGATTGCAAAGGAGGCCTCCAGGATTACAAAGGAGGCAACCAGGATTGCCAAGGAGGCCCCCAGGATTGCAAAGGAGGCCCCAGGATTGCAAAGGAGGCCTCCAGGATTACAAAGGAGGCCCCCAGGATTAAAAAGGAGGCCCCATGATTACAAAGGAGACCCCAGGATTGGAAAGGAATCCCCCATGATTGCAAAGGAGGCCCACATGATTGCAAAGGAGGACTCCAGGATTGCAAAGGAGGCCCCCAGGATTGCAAAGGAGGCCTCCAGGATTACAAAGGAGGCCCCAGGATTGCAAAGGAGGCACCCAGGATTGCAAAGGAAGCCCACATGATTGCAAAGGAGACCGCAGGATTGCAAAGGAGGCAACCAGGATTACAAAGGAGGACTACAGGATTGCAAAGGAGGCCCCCAGGAATGCAAAGGAGGCCCCCAGGATTGCAAAGGAGGCCCCCAGGATTGCAAAGGAGGCCCCCAGGATTGCAAAGGAGGCCCCCAGGATTACAAAGGAGGCCCCTAGGATTACAAAGGAGGCCCCTAGGATTGCAAAGGAGGCCCCCAGGATTGCAAAGGAGGCCCCAGAATTGCAAAGGAGACCCCCAGGATTGCAAAGGAGGCCACCAGGATTGCAAAGGAGGCCCTCAGGATTGCAAAGGAGGCCCCCATGATTGCAAAGGAGGCCCAATACGGGAAGGAGACCTCATAAAATGAGAGGAGGCCCAAAGACTGAAGAGAAAGCCAGTGGATATGAGATGAGGTTTCCGAGACGCAAAAGCAGTCCCCAAAACGGGTAAGGTTCCACCAAGATAAAAAGGATGATCCAGAAAAGTGGCAGGAAGCACCTATTTCGTAAGAGGACGATATAAGATTGGAAATGAGACCCTATGATGAACGAGGATGCCCCTAAAATAGGAGGGAAGGGCAATTAGATAAGAGGGATGGCTCCCAGACGAGAAAGAAGGCTTCAAGACGGATAAGAAGGTCCCCAGGAAATGACAAGGTAACTGAGATAGGAAAGGTTGCTTGTAATTTGGAAGAGGAGGCACCTGAGAGAGAACAGGAGTCCACCAGGAGATAAGAGGCCACCCTTAAAATGGGCAAATATAGAATCAAAACGCAGAACAGGAGGCCCCGAAGACGTGAGAGGAGGCCCCTAATTTGAAAAAAAAAAGAAAAGAAAACCTCTAGAAGAGAAAAGGAGGCCACTGCCGGACTTGAGAGGAGTCCCTCAAGATGGAGTAGGAGGTCTCCATGGCCGAATGAGTCCTCGACGACCGGAAGGAATTCCCAGGAAATGAGAGAAGGCCATTAAGATGGGAGTGGTAGATAGCAGGTATGGAAGGAGACGAGGTTTCCAAAATTGAAGATCCCCTCAAGACGGGTAAGCTTTGCGAGGACAAAGGAGGCCCACGAGGCGTGGCAGAAGGCCCCTAATTTGGCAGAGGATGCCTCTGGAACATGAGAGGAATCCCCATGCCATGTGAAAGGGGCCCCAGGATGTGGGAGGAGGCCCTCCAAAACGGGAGAAGAGGACCATTGAATATGGAGGAGGGTAGGACGCACGAGAAGACGTCCAACACCCGTAAACAGGCTCCAGGAAATGAGACGAGACCCCTAAGACGCGAGAGGAGGTCTATAATTTGCAAGAAGTCCCTGAAATGGCAGGAGTCGTGCCGGGGTCCTTGAAAATCACGAGATGGGCCCACAAAAAACCGGCTGGGACCCCTGAAAATCACGCTGAGCCCAGGGGTACCAAAAATTCATGCCCGGACCATGAAAATCACGCTAGGTGCACGATAGGTCGTACCGTTCCCCCAACAGTATCATTGGGACACAAATGAAGCCGGGGCAAGGAAAAAAATCCGGACATTGATAATCACTCTGGAGCCCCACCAATGACACCAAAAGTATCCAAAACGTATTGGACACCCACAAAGTGTGGAGGTCGCTAAAACTCGCGCTACGGATCCAAGCAAATGACGTCGGGACACAAAAGGTTACATTGGACTAAAAAAGTCGCGTCGCAGCCCTTGAAAATCTCACTGGGGACCAAACATGTCGCGCCTGGACTGCAAAGGTTGCAGCTGCCCCAAAAATCAATTATCAACCGGAATGTCACTCTGCGCCCCAAAAAATCGGGTCAAGGTCCCCCCAAAACCCGTTGAGCACTGGAAAAAAACGTCTCAGGGCACCGAAAAGAATCGCACCTGGAGACCGAAGAATCGTACCAGGACCCAAAAATATCACATAAAGACCTTTAAAAAATAGAACTCGATGTCCAAAAGTTCACACCGAGACTCTATCGAATCGACCCCCAGCACCGGAAAATTAAGAACAGGTCCGGAAAAAAATTACCCGGAGGGCATTTATACTCCGAAAGGTGTCATCGGCTGAAAAAGTCCTTCGGTGGCCGCAGTGACATATCAAAGGGGAAATGCCCCCTCCCTCCTAAGAGGGATATGCTCCCAAGAATCTAGCCGAGGCCTCCAAAAGTCGCGCTGGGGCCACACAAATTCGCGTCGGTCCACCAGAATTCTCGTAGGGGCTCCAAGTAAATACGGTGGGCCGCAGAAAACTCGCTCCGAGGCACGAAAATCTGCAACAGGAACCGCCAAGATCACGTTGGGTCACAGCTAAATACAACGCGCCCCGCAAACTCGAACCGGTCCCACCAAATGTCGCGCTCGGACCCACAATTCCCATCGGTAGTACCAAAAATTTGGTCCGGGCATCAAAAATTAACGTCGGGCCTGCCAACAATTGGCGTCTAGGGCCCCACATAGGTACCGTGTGACCACCAAAGTCGCATCGGTATCCGAAAAATAAAGCCGGAGCCCTCCAAAATAAGGAGGGATTCAAAAAAAAATCCGGGTCAGGACGATGGTTTTGGAGTACCGAACATGTCATCAGATACCTTGACAAATCGCGTACGGCATCGAAAAACATACTGGAGCTCGAAAAAAAATAGAGGTGAGATACAAAAACATGGCGCCAGGGACTCGAAAAATTAGGTCGAGATTCGGAATTTAAACAAAATTCAGAAGAGATCCCCAAAAATCGCGTTGAGCCCAGATAACTGGCGTTGGGTCCCGGAACCACGCGCCTGGGCGCGATAAGTCGCGCTAGGACCCAGAAAAATCGCACCGAAGCCCCAAAATCGTACTGGTGTCCCACAAATGTGCGTCAGAAGCCCCAAATAAACACAGCGGGATCCTAGGAGCACCACGGGGACCGGAAATGTGACTGGCCCTCCAAAGCGCAGTCTCGCAAGAAGCGACAGGGCCCGAAAACATGCGTTGTAGCCATAACTATATATACCGGGAACTCGCAAACAAAAACAAAAAAAACACCAAAAAACACCGGAAGCTCTCAAGGCACACAGGGGCCATACGACCGCACAAGGGCCTGTAAAGAGGCTGGGGCCGCAAAAAGCAGCATGGTCCCAAAACGAACAAAAATACCGGGCACTAAGTAAGCACATCGATATCTTTGAAAGCGCCCCAACAACTAAAATAAATCTTCGGTGCGCAAAAAAGCAACAAACCCTAAAACGAGCAGGGGTTTCGAAAATGCGTTGGGCCTCTAACAACAATGGATTGGAGCCCTAAGACACATCCGTAGACGAAGAAATACGAAACGGGTCCAAAGAAGTACACTCAGGCAGGGCCTCGGTTCGGTAGCCAACCTGGAAGCATGTTTAATCAAAGATATGAGGTGCATCAAAGCTCAGCGGGTATCCGCATTTCTTCACCATAAAATATGGGAAGTAGGGAACTAATGATCGAATTTAATTAATCGAATTTTCGCAGCGAACGCCCATACGAAGCATTTTATCACGTCAGACATGGCACAAGTCTATCATGTGGCAGCAATTAGCAAAGCGTAGGAGGCCCAGCAGAATCCGTAGCATCGCACGAAGTGTGGCGAATGCGCCGAATGCGCAAGATGGGTGTTCACGTGCACTAACGTTGGCGTCGTGGCGACCGGGCACTATGAACTGGAATGTCTGTAGGTGTAATTTCAGCAGTGCGAGTTGACTTATCAAGGGATACCAAAATAATACATTCGAACAGGGTGAGGGAGCTAGGGTTGAAATCTGACGAATCAGAAACGATAGTGGTAGATTAGGCCCCATCCACAGGATAATTCAGTTGATCACTAATTATTTCATTTAAAATGGTCCCCTTTGGCAAAATAGGGAAGACTCGGAATCGGAAGACTTTATTGAGTAGTTGGACCACCTCCAAATACGTTTTCCCACCTCCCCTTGACGCAAATATAGGTACGTCACTGGTCCCCCAATAATTTTCAGAAACTTACGCCCATGGAGCAAAGCCAACATTACGGGGGAAAATTCCCCCTCATAAGCATACAAAACAACACCGATGCCCCATATTAAATGGGAGGAATGATGTTTTAAAATGTATTTTCTTCCTACAAAGTTGTCTTCTGTGATTACAGCCTGCATGATTAGAGCTTCGCAGCTTCAATACATTCTCAACGACATAATTTACAAAACGGTACAGCACAGCGACAACCATGGGCGTGACGGCGTGGAATTCGAAGGTTTTGCATTATTTATGCATTGCCATTGTTACATTGTTGCATTACCATTGATGCATTGTTGTTCAATGCTTGTTCTTGGCGTGAATTTATTCGCGGAGGATTTATTATTTTAGCTTCTGTGCCAAGTGCCTTGCAGCCAGCACCAAATGTTATAAAAAGTAAATAAATCTCTAAGATGACGATAAGAAAACCAATTGAATCCACTTCTCGTTGTTACCTTCGCGAGATTGTCGTCCTAGGACTGAGAAATGATCGTTTAAGCTTGTTTATGAGATCAAGCTGCTGGGAATGACTAACAGTAGTGATGACTACATCAATGCACATGTTTGATCAGAGGACATTGTTTTCGATTTATATGCTTTTGTGGAAGCTGTGCCCCCTCCCCGACCTTGAACTCGCCCGACGAAAACTTTGGCTTCGCCCCTCCCTAATGTTAGGCACGAAGGAAATAGCTTCACCCATCGTCATCACCGTTCATGCCTGCCGTGCTCCGATGCTCCATCAAGGCCGGCGTGTTTTAGCCTGCATGTGGACGCAGAAATATTTTATTTAAGCCGGTGTGTGTTTGTTGGTGTGTGGAGTGAGGGGACGGTGACGGTGACGGTGACGGTGACGGTGACGGTGACGGTGACGGTGACGGTGACGGTGACGGTGACTGTGACGGTGACGGTGACGGTGACGGTGACTGTGACGTGACTGTGATGTGACTGTGACTGTGACTGCGACTGTGACGACGTGCGGTGACGGTGACGGTGACGGTGACGGTGACGGTGACGGTGACGGTGACGATGACGATGACGATGACGATGACGATGACGATGACGATGACGATGACGATGACGATGACGATGGACCCGAGTCCACTGTATGACACTGTAGTCGCATGCTATGACTCAAAGTTTTTATGTTGACATGTGCTGTGCACTGCTCTTTTGCTTATGTGACTTCACCTGTTACTGGGCGATTTTGCCCGTTGGCGAGGATGCTGAATAAACATAAGCATATACATCGTCAAATAAAAAAATGAGAATTATTGAGATATGAAAATATAGTGGGCGAAATCCGATGATTTTTGGCTGGGGGGGGGTCAAGTACGTTGACACTTCGACCCGCCCCAATGTTTTTCAAAAATCGACATCCCTGACTGTAATATTACATTATTCTTCAATATATGCTTCCACACACAAAACACTATTTTCTGTATACTTCCCATATTTTGTTGAAGTGAGGGGGCATAGGCTAGATCTGCATTGTTGCAATTTTTATTCTGTAGTTGTTTGAAGTGTTGTTTGATTGGTTTTCATGTTCTTTTCAGCAAATTTGTGCTTCAGGGTGGTTTATGAATTCTTGGAATTTATCATTCCAATGCAATGTTTATGAATGTGACTAAGATGATGGTCCCACTCATGTTATGTGCAAATGCTTGCTTTTCAGGATGTAACCAAATATCACCAAAAAGGGGGCTTTGAGTTAGGTAGCATAGCATGAAAAGAAATGTTTAAGAAATGAAATAAAATTGCAACATAACATAACCTAACCTAGACTAATCTCACTTTGGAGAGAAAAAAAAAATATTAGAAAAAGTGTAGGCTATTTATTTTCTGAAAACTTGAAATTAAAAAAACACAGCCCATCCTAGCCTAACCTAACATCAGCTGCTTTTGAAGAAAAATAAGTTCCAAAAGTTATGTAGATATATATTTTTTTATTGTTACAAAACCTTTCCGACCTAAAAAACCTAAACTAATCTAGCCTAACCAAACCTAACCAATTTGTTGGCTTTATGGAGGGAAATGTGTGTGGTGGTTATCGGTTTTACGACACGTGGACCGTTGAGTCATGTAGCGTCGCTAATCTCTCACGCCGATTGGTTGTGGGCGAAGAGTAGCGACAGGTGAGACCCGAACCCACAATCTTTCGATTGTGAGACGGGCAACTTACCCCTAGACTACTCGTTCCCGCAAATGTGTGTAAAAACTAGTTTTGTTACCACCTTAAAGCACAATAATACCTTTGCTTAGTGATTAAATGACTGCTTATTGAGATATAAGGGCAACTTGAAGTACTTATGTCAAACGTTTTCTTTTCCGAAATATATGAATTTAAAACTCTTTCAGTTTACATCAAGACACCGGAAGAACACATTTTTACCAAACGTACTCTAGGGGCTTCTATATTTTGAACCAGATTGCATGTATTGTGCAGATCCCAAAAGTTCGTTTTGAGTCGTTTGGTACGGCCAAGTAAAAACTAATTCTCTCAGATTTTCACATTCCTTGGATTTGGAAAGCTTAGTCGGTGCCTAACTAAGTACCTAAGCATGAGTTCAGAGCAACACTGTTTCATAAAATGCTACTATTTCGCATAATTTGAGATTGAAGAACAGGTTTGCTCCAAATTAGGCTGTTTTTTGTTTGTTTGTTGTTAGCTGGACTGGTATGCCCATCCTGGAAACACTAGTGAATGCATGAATTTACAGAGCTGACAAAAAGGCTGCATGCCCTGCGCTTGTTATGAAACGAAAGCGCAATATATGGCGATATCTGCCAGAGGCTTGCTTTTGCCAACCGGTGATAGAGCTGTTTTGAAGCTAAGATGTAAATGTGAACTTCAATTTTTACTATAATTACGAGTCACCAATGCATATTTGTTTCCAGTTTTTTAACTTTGCCATTTTCCAGTGGATGAAAGCATCATTTGCACGAAAATAACATACAAAAACACTTCCAAGCTCTACTCAGCTCAGGTGAGGAACTGCATTAATGGCTTACATGGGCCGACCGCCCCTGCTCCAATACAGAGATGTATGCCGCTGTTATTTGGGTTTAGGGGGGGGGGGGAGAGATAAACTGCATGGGCTATGCAGCGCCCATTAGAGATTCATGTCGAAACCTCACCCCTGAAAAGTCCTCACAGACATGACTGAAACAACACTTTTGAGGCGGGGAAGATAGCTGGGTGCTGCTTGCATCCCTGTTTGGTGCCAATACTTATCTGTTCTGCGGAGTGCTCACGTGAGCGACGCCACGGGGGGGGCAGGTATCGCCGGATATAAGTGAACAGTTCACCTTCCCCTGCTGGACCAGTGAGTGCATAAAGTCACTCATCCAATTGTCGTCTAGAAAACACTAGAAACTCCTACCCATAAAGTGGACAAAACATAAAAGGAGTGGCAAAATATCTTGGCAATTTGAGCATGACATTTGTTGCTCACAACGACCAATCATAAAAATTGAGGAGTTAAATCGCATCCTATTAAAAAAAAACTGCAGTCCTATACTTACCACCATCGCAACCAACAGTTTGAACTGCATCAATATCTTTAATATTATGACATACTTTGCCGTTAGTATGCTAAACTTTCTCATTATACTGTACTGGAATGTGATACCCCAGCGGCACCATTCAACACCACTAATCTAAAATTTGCACCCAGCTCAGTAACGCTAACATAAACGCACGACGTTTCGGAACCGCAACAGAAGGGCGGTGTCATTAGTCAGTTGCAAAACAGACGACATCTGCGATACGAAACAATCACCCTGTTTCGGCGTGTGTAGGAGCAGAAGAAGAAGACGACTAGGAGCAGTGGCAGCTCTTGTTCATCCCTGCACGAAAACGATGGCGGTGATAGTCTGGCGTCGCGTTGTTTTATGCAGCAGAAGTACAGGCACACTCGAGATGAACAACAGACTATTGTCATCCCGGTTCTCAATTCGTGGGCACCGCCGTCCGTCCCCAGCCAAATCAGGTCCCGTGGAGTCTCTCCCGCTGACCTGTGTTCACCGGGAGAGTCGGCGACAACTGGGCGAATGATGGATCGGTTCTCCTCACGCGGACATTAACACTATATCAGCGTGCACTGTCGTAGCATGATTCAGTGACGTGTCTATCAATAGGTGGCTAAGCGGGTGTGACAACGCACACGTGGGTTGCTAGACTTATTATTTTTTTATATAGTTTCTAGACTTTATACTGGTGCCTGCGAGCTACGGTTGGTATGACATATGCTCAGGCCAGAAGAGAGCATGAGCTTGACGTGGTTATCTCAAGGGTTACTTGCGCAATGAGCACAAATAATTATTTTGTTCTTTGGCTATTTTTTATGACTTGCCTATTTTTTGCTAACGAGGATGGCATTCATATTTGACGGGTGACGGTAAAGGAACGAGTTGTGCGCGTGGTGTCGCCGAACTGCCTCTTTGTGTAATCGGGGCCGGCTGATGAGCTGTCACTGGTGGTGGCAGCCTGGCGCCAACAGGTCAAAGCTGACGCATGTGGTGGTGCTCCTACATAACGTAGAACAAAATGTGAATTTATTTTGGCACGAGGAGAGCCAGGGTACAAAAATGGCATTCCTTTGCACTGATAAAAATATAGTTTCCGTTTCATGGCTGGTACCAAATGAACAAGCTAAGGCTGAATTCTTTATTGGGGCTGAAAGTAAACAAAGCAAAACGTATCCAGACAGACTGAAAAAGTGAGTAGCAAATTACCCTTAATTATTGCACATCAAGCGCACTTCACCGGCGTTCCCCTGCGAGCGGGGCGGCTGTCACCTGTTCCACACCATTTCACCGACGTTCCCCTGCGAGCAGGGTGACTGCCATCTGTTCCACACCATCTCACAGACGTTCCCCTTCGAGCAGGGCGGCTGCCACGTGGTCCTTACCAATTCCCCGACGTTCCCCTGCGAGTAGGGTGGCTGCCACCTGCTCCTTAAAATTGCGCCGACGTTCCCTTGCGGGCAGGGCGGCTGCCACCCGCTCCTGCTCCACGAACTGCGCCAGGGCCGCAGAACAAAACCGAAGTGCGGCTTGTCACGATGCGAACCCAAGGGCAAACCATTTTAACATTTCGTTGAACCAGGAACATTCCAGGGCAGGTCATTTGAAATCCGGCCAAATCGGGCACGAAATGCATACCATAAAGTTGAAAATTAGACACGCGATGGTTGCCTCGGACCATGCGAGACGATCTATTTGTTTTTTTTTGTCTCTATCGCGTGTGTTGCTAACGGACCACGTGAAGTCGAACCCCTATAGTCACTAGCACCAAGATCAAGTTTAATCCACATTGGTTATTACCAGCCTGCAGTACCAAAGTTCACCTGGGAAAATGTTCACCCTGAAATCAAATTCGGCGCGAATAGTCAGTCCACGAGTTCTGTGCCGACAATGGTATGTTGCCCTGCCCGACCGTGGCTGCGACACGGTAGCCCAATAGCCTGCCCGGCCTGCTTTGCTGCGCTCTTCCAGCGACTGTAGCCGCAGCTCACATTGGTAAACATAGACTTAGCCGATGATGATGATTAATTGATGTTTAGGGCACGTCGACAGCAAGGTCATTTTGTGCCCATAACAATGGTTAAAGGGAAACTAAAACGGTATGTCCTTCAAATCATCATTAGTGGAGGTAGAATATTGGTTCTCAAGGACGATATATCACATCAAAGTTTGCTTGTCGAAGAAAAGTAAAGATGTTACCGGACGTCACGACATCCGAGTCGTCACCAAGAAGCATACATAAGGAGTCGGTGCTCGCTCTGATTCAACGGGAAGTAACGCCGCTCCGATGTCATGAATGGCAGGCTTCCGGTTCGAGGAGTAAGTAAAGATCAATAGCTCAATAGTTTCAACAATATTGTATCCTCAATATTTGGGGGCTCATTTTACATTTGTCTAGTACCACTGGGTGTTGCCAACAATCGTTTATCCACAACACTTCAAGCAACAATCCCTGTACCTCTACACTCGTCGAGGTCCCCGTCGAGCCTGGTAAAATAACACTTAGTGGGGAATGAACCATGTTATGAATAGCTACATGTCGCTATCTCATCATGAAGGGATACACTATGGTATTTACATGGCAGTCACTTTTTTTTCGGAAAAGCCAGTCTGCGAAGCGAAATCAATCATTAACAGGCGACACACCTCCGACTGAGCAGACGATGTCGACAGCCAGCCATCGGAACAGGTAAAGACACCGAGCGCAACATCCGCTCAGCCATAAGACGGCCCGATCAGCTCTGGTGCGGGACAGAACCACCACCAGCCACCCACAATGGCTCAGCGGCGCAGACCGGTACGGCTACCACAAGATCGCACTGCAGTGGAGCGCGTGTTTCGACATCGATCAATGGCAGATAGCGTGTACGGCTGGAGCGTCAGATCCAATTTAAACAGGGAGGAGGGCGTCCCCAGTTGCCAGGTCGCACCTTTGTGCGGAGACACCAGCACGGTGGAGAAACATCCGAACTTGGGTGTCACAAAGCCAACAACACAGCTATGACGCGTCTGAGGTACACGTGAAGTCAGCAGCACGGCAGCAGAGGGTCCGCAGGAACCGGGGAGCGGCGACACACGACCAGTACGCGCCACACGCCTGTGACGTCACCACCGATGACGAGGGACCATGACAGCCAACCGCGCCGGCACACCGCAGCCATCGAGCGCTTGGCGACAATGGCTGCGGCCCGGTGTGCGACGTCAGCACGCTGCTCGGTCTGGCCGCACGGCAGTCGCCGCAACAGCGCACTCTGTGGTGTCGGCGCTGGCCACAGCCCGCCGCGCCGGGGTTGTCCCGGTCGGAGCGCCGCCGGTTGGATCAGAACAGCCATACGCCTGCAGAACAGGCGCTCCGTGTCCGTGGCCGCGCCTCGGAAGACAACGATGACGTCACCGGACTGCTGCGGCCGTGACGTCACAGCAGTCCCGACTGTGACGAGCGGGAAGAGTCGGAGCGGGCGCCCACCCTCTCTTCGAGCCGCTCCGTGTAGAAACCGTTGAAGTCGAGTCTGACACGGATGACGTCGCAAACGGTTGTATATCAGACGACACGACCAGTTCATCAAACGATGACGTCACAGACGGTTGTAGATCGGACCACACGACCAGTTCACTCAATGTCACAGACATACGGTTGTAGATCAGACCACACGACCCAGTGGGGATGACGTCACAGACGGTTGTATATCAGACGGGGAAGCTCATAAGATCTACTTTCAGAAGATCTACCTTCAGAAGATCTATTTTCACAAGATCTACTTTCAGAAGATCTACTCTCGGGTCTGAATGTTCAGAAGATCTACTCCCAATTCTGAATGTTCAGAAGATCTACAAATAGGCCTCACATGTTCAGAAGATCTACTCTCCAATGCAAATGTTGAGAAGATCTATTGATAGCTTGAAATGTTCAGAAGATCTACTGATAGCTGGAAGTGTTCAGAAGATCTACTCGGAGGAGGGAAATGTTCACAAGATCTACTCTCGGGATTGGATTGTTCAGAAGATCTACTCGAAGACGAAAGTGTTCACAAGATCTACTAATACTTTGAGATGTTCATACGATCTACTCTCAGGTCTGAATGTTCAGAAGATCTACAAATAGGCCTCAGTTGTTCAGAAGATCTACTCGGAGGATAAGTGTTCACAAGATCTACTCTCGGGACTGGATGTTCAGAAGATCTACTCTTGGCCCGGAATGTTCAGAAGATCTACTCTCTAGGTTAGGTTAGGTTAGGTCAGGTCAGGTCAGGTCAGGTTAGGTTGAAACATTCCAGGCCAAGAGTAGATCTTGTGAGCACTTCCATCCTCCGAGTAGATCTTCTGAACATTTCCAGTAGTAGATCTTCTGAACACTTGAGGCCTATTTGTAGATCTTCTGAACATTCCGACCTGGGAGTAGATCTTGTGAACATTTTCGTCTTCGAGTAGATCTTCTGAACAATTCAGACCTGGGAGTAGATCTTGTGAACATTTCGAGCTATCAGTACATCTTCTGAACATTCAGACCTGGGAGTAGATCTCGTGAACATCTCCAAGTATTAGTAGATCTTGTGAACACTTTCGGCTCCGAGTAGATCTTCTGAACACTTTCGGCTCCGAGTAGATTTTCTGAACTTTAGTCCTGGGAGTAGATCTTGTGAACATTTCCTCCTCCAAGTAGATTTTGTGAACATAGATCTTCTGAAAATAGATCTTCTGAAAGTAGATCTTATGAGCCTCACCCGATCAGACCACACGACCAGTTCACCCAGTGGGGGTGACGTCACAGACGGTTGTAGATTAGACGACAGGACCAGTTTACCCAGTGGGGACGACGTCACAGATGGTTCCAAATCAGATCACACGACCAGTGTCCACCAGACATCACCAGACCAGTGTCAGTAGATCGTTCACTCATGTCCATACCCAGTATATTCGACTGAATACCAGCATTGCCGGAGATGCGTATTATAAACTGACCCAGACTTATAACCTATTAATACTAAGGTCCATAGTACACAAACCGACCGTCACTAGGGACGGACTTTGGCCCATTTTAAGTCATCTGATGCTTTCTTTCCATCCGCCATTGTACTTCCAAGTAATTCTGACCCAAGTAACCAATGTAGTTCTGGTGAATTAAAGTAATTTCGAAACACTGGCGAACTAGTACTTCATATGATGTCACTAATGTTATAATTGGATTCCGGATACCTGTATGGCCCAGAATAAAACAAGCTCAGTGGTACTTCTTTGTGGTATGCTAGCCCCACGACAGCATGTATTGTGTACAATGGCCATGAGTACCAATGAGTGCCGACCATCTGCCAATCAGAAATCAGTTTCCTTTTATTCTATTGTTCATTTCTCACTTCATGCTAAAACAATTGCAAGGACCGTAAAAATGTTAGCGTGAGCATGACGGGATCCGAGCAGCAGACGGGTAACATGAGATTCACACGCCTGCATAAGCTGAGATACAGATCAAAATGAGCTGGAAAATGTATCCCAGGAACGTCATGATATAAATAAGCTGTGCGTCTTATGCTATTAGGTGATACAGTTAAGGAAATAATCGCTCTCATCAACTGCAAATTAATTCGTCCATTGCTGACTTGACTAAGTACTGATTACCGATAAATCACATTATCGGCCAATTTAGCAACTCTCCTAACATTACGTGAGTCTCGTAGGTTTGAAGTCCATCAAACGAGACTTCTAAGCTGTTGTCTCACCTGTGCAGGATGCTGCTGAGCTTGGAGTTGTAGTTCTTCTGGCCAAAGTCAGAGATGGTGTCGAGCAGCGACAGCAGTGTCGTGCTGAATTGCACGTCCATGTCGGCGATGGTGGCCTCGAAAGTGGCGCTCTCGGCGGCCTCCCGAGGCTCCGGCGACTGTCGCAATCACGCGCACCCATGTCACAACGGCACCATGCACATACATACATACATGCATATATATATATATATATATATATATATATATATATATATATATATATGTATATGTGTGTGTGTGCGTGTGTGTGTGTATATAAGCAGTCTCTGGGACTCCAGACTTCCACTCTCCGTGTCGGACGGTTACTACGTCGCAAGCGTGCAGGCCCAACACTGACGCCCGCCTGCACTGACGTACACGACCTAGTCTGAATGTCACGGACGTACAGGTCGAACACTGACCTTCGGGTGTATGTCACGGACGTACAGGTCCGACACTGACCTTCGGCTGTATGACACGGACGTACATATCCGACACTGAGCATACCTCGGGTGTCTCGAACGTACAGGTCTGACACTGACCTTCGGGTGTATGTCACGGACGTACAGGTCCGACACTGACCTTCGGGTGTATGACACGGACGTACAGGTCTGACACTGACCACACCTCGGGTGTGTCACGGACGTACAGGTCGGACACTGACCTTCGGGTGTATGACACGGACGTACAGGTCCGACACTGACCACACCTCGGGTGTGTCTCGGACGTACAGGTCGGACACTGACCTTCTTGTGTATGACACGGACGTACAGGTCCGACACTGACCACACCTCGAGTGCATGCCACGGATCTACAGGTCTGAGACAGACATACCTTCAGCTGAGCGCTTTTTCACGGCAGTCACTGTTTCCAGACCCAGCAAAAACACACAAACGATCCAGATACAGCAGGATGGTGTTCATGACGATGCTTCTCATGGTGAATTTATTAATGAGGACTGCAGAGTTCAGCGACTGCAAATAGTTACACAACACCGGGCTTTGTCTATGTGCAATGACTAACACGGGAACCAAAGCACGAAACCAAAGTGGGCACAAATGTATAATATTAGACAGGCAAAGCGTTGAGATGCTCCAGGTGCGGACAAAATACGCATCGTTATACTACATTATGTGGCGCAACTGGGTTGGCATTCAGCAGTATATACGAGGGCTGGCAAGCGTGAGGGTATCATGACACCTGCATTGATCGACTGTTTGTGTATAGGCGAATCAACGGCACCAGCCGCGCGTCATGTTTTTCTGACGGGCTGCCGAGGTATCACATTCGCTCATCACCAACCGCTTTTCCCCATGTGGGGCAACACTTTGCACACAATTGAAAACTCCACGCTATGGCTGAATATGAAAATAGGCGAGATCGGCGCCTGTAAAATTATTCCGGCACCTGGATCCCAATACACCGGCCTTGATGCGTTCTCTCGAGCACTCGCAACGGATCCTGAGAAGATGAGGTCAGAGGCTGGCGGCTTTCAGAGCATCCGCTCCATCGTTGCCGCGGGACTGAGTCACCCGGACAAACATCCACCTAATCAAGCTCTGGATGACGTCCGACATGCTGCGCTGGTGCGCTGTGCATATCGAGAAGTGCAACTATCAGCGGACGTCAGTAGGGATTCCCAAGCGCCAGGTCGGACGTGTTGGAACCGATCGGAAAGTACCGGCTGGTGCACGAGCGACTCTCCGTAGACACTGCGTGGACACCGGGGTGGTGGTGTACTGCTGTGTGCTCGCGATCCTCCAGTCAGCACGCCACACCGTAGGGACCTCTACACGACGGACACCCTGGGTGAGGAGAGCACAAAGGCTCGAGCACAGCGAATAGTGTTCTGGCGTGGACTGGATAGTGACATCGAGAACATCATGGCAAACTGCAAGTTGTGCCATGGTGATCTTCCCGCCAGCAGCCGTTCCTGCACTAAGAGTCGACGACGGGAACTTTCCAAACAGCTGGACGTGGCACTTCGCGGGGCAGAACACGCTGATGTCTGGTATCTCGATAATAATCCTGGATGATACTTTGGCCTAACCTTGTCGCAACAGACGGGATTTCTGAATGACGTCGTATCCTAGATTGGGTCTTATCCTTGATCCTAGATCCTAGAAGAGTGAAATCAACCGAAGGCAGAAGCCATGTCTTGCATGGAACCTTCCTTCACGTCGGCGCACCCAAAAGTTATATCGTGTGACGGAGGTCTACAATTGAAATTGGGAGAGCACCAGTAATCCCATCGGTGTGGGATAAAGTCGTGAGTGTCGTCACCATACCACATTGCGTCGAGCGGTTGGATCAGCTCGGAACCAAATGCGGCAACGCTGGGATCACAGTAGGAACAACGGACGAAATGACTGTTGCAACATCGGAACACTCCTGGAACCAGTGTTAAAACACTGGTTTCTCGTTAGGTGTGAGATGTCAAAACAAGTACAGCAGGATGTCGAAATCGCCATGGAAATAGTGTGGGTTCAAAAACTTGCTAAGTCATTCAAATCCAGTTTTGAGACAATTGAGTACACATGACTATCCGTTTTACGTGTTCTGAGACGTACCCAATTTGAGGATATCGATATCAACGATATCGATACCTATGCCATAAACCAGTATTACATAACATAGTACACCATAGGTAATCCTTTTACCTGGAATTGGGTCATGGGATGTTCAGTATCACGATCACCGATCCGCAATGGTGATCATAAGTATGATACTTATAAATGGGATGCTGTTAGAAACAAGGCATCACGACTTCACAAGCATGCAACAAGAAGCGCAACGTACATCCAATGTATATACATCTTTGGGAAGGATGTTGAGTCAATGTTCAGTAAGTGGCACATTCCACTGTATTTCACGAATAATTTATCACTGCCTGACACAGATGGACAATCGACGCCCAGTTCGTGTTCAGACAATCGGTACGAGACACGATCCCCGCGAAGCGGCGGAGTTTCGCTCCGGAGTGGCGGCTCGCAGCCACCGCCACCGCCGCCGCCGACGCTCGTCTGGCGCGGCACCTGGGGCGAGTCACGGCCCAGTACGGCCGACACGCACGACACCGGGGGCGAGTCACGGCCCAGTACGACCGACACGCACGACACCTGGGGCGAGTCACGGTCCAGTATGACCGACACGCACAGCACCTGAAGCGAGTCACGACCCAGCACGACTGACACGCACGACACCGAGGGCGAGTCACGGCCCAGTACGACCGACACGCACGACACCTGGGGCGAGTCACGGTCCAGTATGACCGACACGCACAGCACCTGAAGCGAGTCACGACCCAGCACGACTGACACGCACGACACCGAGGGCGAGTCACGGCCCAGTACGGCCGACACGCACGACACCGGGGGCGAGTCACGGCCCAGTACGACCGACACGCACAGCACCTGAAGCGAGTCACGACCCAGCACGACTGACACGCACGACACCGAGGGCGAGTCACGGCCCAGTACGGCCGACACGCACGACACCGGGGGCGAGTCACGGCCCAGTACGACCGACACGCACGACACCGGGGACGAGTCACGGCCCAGCACGACCGACACGCACGACAGGGGGCGAGTCACGGCCCAGTACGGCCGACACGCACGACACCGGGGGCGAGTCACGGCCCAGTACGGCCGACACGCACGACACCGGGGGCGAGTCACGGCCCAGTACGGCCGACACGCACGACACCGGGGGCGAGTCACGGCCCAGTACGGCCGACACGCACGACACCGGGGGCGAGTCACGGCCCAGTACGGCCGACACACACCGACACCGGGGGCGAGTCACGGCCCAGTACGGCCGACACGCACGACACCGGGGGCGAGTCACGGCCCAGCACGACCGACACGCACGACACCGGGGGCGAGTCACGGCCCAGTACGACCGACACGCACGACACCGGGGGCGAGTCACGGCCCAGCACGACCGACACGCACGACACCGGGGGCGAGTCACGGCCCAGTACGGCCGACACGCACGACACCGGGGGCGAGTCACGGCCCAGCACGACCGACACGCACGACAGGGGGCGAGTCACGGCCCAGTACGGCCGACACGCACGACACCGGGGGCGAGTCACGGCCCAGTACGGCCGACACGCACGACATCTGTCGGTGCTCGCTGTCAACCGCACTGCAGTTCTGGACAACTGATGACGGACCGATGAGACCGGTACGGCCTCATCGCTGAAGACCGTATAAGACCACCGACACACAGAAGACACCGTACAACACCCGACTGTCCGGTGGCCGGGTGTCGAACAGAAGCGGACGCTGCATCCACTGTGGCGCCGGACGCCGACAGCTCGGCGGCTCTGGACGGGCACATCCACGGCGCCGGCTGCTACCGTCGGTCAGTGTCGGACAGCGGATTCCGCTGCAGTCACCTCTCCAGCACGCGACACACTTGCGCGTTCCCGTACTGCTATATCGGCCGGGGGGATCCGCCGAAGCCCACGTCGCCTCAGGGCGAGTCACATGTGTGTTCTTCGTTTCACAGTTGTCTTTCATGCCCGTGAGCGTATGCGTACAAAACCGTGGGTGGTAATAAACGCCCGTTTGACGATTTTTTTCAGGCGTACACAGCTGCTACGAATTGGCAATACCCCTCCCCAGATCCTCATGTGACCCCGCCACAGCACAAGGCGGTCGCCCGATCATACGATCGCCGTCGATTGATCTCAAATCAACGGACAGTCGGCTGGAGACTCGAGACTAAACAAGTGGTGTCACATCGTCTCCAATCATGGCGCCTCCATAAGCGCTTATTTAGCTAAACCAACCCTTTCTTGATGTTCGGATGATGAGCTATTAGGATTCCAGCTGCTACATCACTCAATTTACTAAGATAAAAATGAACTGTGCGAGTTAGGAGGGGTGCATGGCGATCAGCCTGTCTGCGGATCTTGATTCCTAAAATACATGGTGCTTTTGGCGAGATGATTAGTGCGCTGTGGTTTACCTACCAAAATCGTCTTCCAGAGAGGGAACTTCTCTACAAACCGTCCAGCTCAGTAGCTGGAACACAACTCAGCCGTTAGCACTGAGCGCGACGAGTGTGCGTCCCGCGCAAACCCAATCCACATGCCGCTACGTCGTCAGCTACACACCACAAACGTGCGCACACCACGCACACACACACACAAGCACGCACGCGCGCACACTGGAAGAGTAATGGACATGCCTATGGGTGGGGTGCAGGGGCACATCACCACTCACCACGCTCAGCTCGCCCCTTTCGACAGACGCGGCACGCACCGACATCATACAGCCGAGCTCTGCGTCCACGTAATGACGACGAGCGCGCTGTACCACCATCAGACAAGATCAGGTCACGTCGGGTCACACAGAGACTGTGTCACATCACCGCGAACTGACATGGAACGCGCCCTGCCAGACGGCCAAGTGTTCTTTGAAGACCGACAGCACCGTTGACAGCAGTGAAGTGCCACTGACAATCTACTCAGACGCGCCCGGACCGGCTACACCCATGGGTGGTAATGTACACAGTGGTGACTACTCAGACATACACCCATGGGAGGCGATGTACACAGTGGTGACTACTCAGACATACACCCATGGGAGGCGATGTACACAGTGGTGACTACTCAGACATACACCCATGGGAGGCGATGTACACAGTGGTGACTACTCAGACATACACCCATGGGAGGCGATGTACACAGTGGTGACTACTCAGACATACACCCATGGGAGGCGATGTACACAGTGGTGATTACTCAGACATACACCCATGGGAGGCGATGTACACAGTGGCGACTACTCAGACATACACCCATGGGAGGCGATGTACACAGTGGTGACTACTCAGACATACACCCATGGGAGGCGATGTACACAGTGGTGACTACTCAGATATACATCCATGGGAGGCAATGTACACAGTGGTGACTAGTTAGATGTGCACCCATGGGTGATAAATGTACACAGTTGCTACTATTCAGACCTGCACCCATGGGTGGTTGGTTGGTTATTGGGGTTTAGGGGCACATCGACTGCAAGACTTGCACCCATGGGTAGTAAAGTACACAGTGGTGACTACTCAGACCCACATACACCTGTGGGTGGTAATGTACACAGTGGCGATTGCACAGGCACACACGGTGGGTGGTAATGTGGTAATGGGTAGTAATGGCCCCAGAGACAATGTGGACAAATTTCCAGTGTGGCGCAACCATGCGGATGGGACGGAAGTCATGTACTTACAAGTACATCCACGCAGCTGGTGGCTATTATTGCACAGGATGGAGGTGAATAAATAAGTCAGCTGAATGGCAAAGGACGTAGGGATTAAGGACGTTGCATTCTAGAGCACTGCAGCCAGTCGGCGCCGGCTCAATAGACTGAAACAAGGACAAGGGTAGGTATCAGGTCAAGGAATGGAAGGGTGCTGAGAAATCAAGGGCAAGGTTCGTCCACATAAATTATACAATAAAAAGCAATGATGAATAGTGATGTGCTTGTTCGGATTCGTTCGTGCGTTGTCTTGATTGCTGGTTCACTCTTTTCGTATCATATTGAATCCAATTTCTATTGCGCTGTTTCATTTCTTGAGTGTAGGTTTTTCTAGGTGGTGAAAATTCTTCTCGATGGCAGCACAGTTTTCAGGTAGTCAGGTTGATTACAACGATAGATCACGAGGCCGCAAAATTCGAGCGCTTTTTCGCCATGCTGCTTTTGCACTTCTTTTTACCATTGAAGTAAACCTTGATTAAATATCAATTTTAATCAATCAATTTAATCATGCATCCTGACAAACGTTGGGATTGTGACGAACCTGCATGAATTTGACGAACACCACGCAGACTGATAGTAGACTAGACACTGTACGAAGTAGCTCTGGCCGCGTCAGCATGCAGTCACGCATATAGCCGTTCAACAGGTCCGTGTGAAGGGCAAGCACCTCGTCAACGTTCGTGACCTGAAAGCCAATGCCAAGTCAGGTCAGATCACATTTAAGTCATACAAAATAACTTGAAACAAAATGAATAATATACAAATTACAGCATAATTATTGAAAAATAATTAAATACATTTGACAAATTTTTAAAGACGTGTTAATGGAAGAACCAGCGTAATACAAAATGCGGGGAATAAATGCTACGCATGCACTCGCAAATCGTATATAAAAAACTACAGAAAAACACAAAGTGAGCGTTTGAAGTGTGGAAGGGCAAACAAACATTAGTTGATTAGGTGGACAGTGGCGGCGTCGGACCGAACCTGCTGCATTTTGGCGAGGAAAGCGCGCCAGCTGGGTTCGACAACCTCGCTGGTCATGTAGTAGAGCAGGTCCTGCACCGTGGTCAACATCCTCTGGCGCAGCGCGAACGCAGGCGTATAGCCGCCGCCGCCGCCGCCGAACTGCTTCGCTACTTTATTGGAGAGCCAAAGCCTGCGCCAGATGCACCAGTCACGTCACAGACCGCCTCACGGACGGACCGACCAATTACAATGACCAACAGACCTGCGACAGAGGCACCAGCCACGCCACAGATGGACCTACTAACTACAATGACCAACAGACTTGCGCCAGAGGCACCAGCCACGCCAAACTGCCTCACAGACGGACCGACGATTACATTGACCGACAGACTTGTGACAAATCTGTTCCGCGTTTTCACATATTAACGTAGATGATCCGGACAACCATAATTTCTTCAGCTCTATCATGGCCTTACTGACAATGTTCACCTAACTATGAGGAAATATTGCATGCTGCACATCTCAGTTCCTGATGTTTGGAGCCCAGCTCGCCACATCGGCATCTTTAACCTTAGCATCTATTCCTGGCTGCATTTTTACATCTACCTGTGTTGTCAGTAGGTCACCAGCCTGACATTTTAGTTCAGCTCTACAAGTACTGCACAAATTGTGGCCAAAAGTACATTCAGTCAAACCCACGAGCAATAGTCATAGTGCTAGGCACATGTCATTGAAAGGAACTTAACTGAAATAATTCAATCTGTAGACAAAGCTACTTCGACAAATAAGACGTACATCCAAGAACTTAAATTACTAGTTGCTGGGGGTTCACCGGTCATTAATGGTCACATACGATGACTGTTAAGCTGATCGAGTTCCTTATGTGAAGATGCTCACGGATGAAGTATCCAGCATAATTCGAAACTGATATATCCTGAATAGCTCTCTGTAATTACGGCCGACATAATCCCAAATCAATCACGATCAACGGCCTCACACCAATGGCTAAACTCATGAAAGTCAAATAATAGTTTTATTGAATAGTTGAATCAGCTTGGCATGAATACCAAGCTTCAGTAATTCCTAGTCGAATTCGAACTCCAATGTCCCCATAGCCCCACCTGGGAAGAGCAGCCATCCACCTATGTTCGCCGTATTCCCGGTGTGAAATGGCAGCTGTTTATTCAAGTGAAGACCGAGACTCAGAGCGGACACACACTTCTCCCACTTTGTCGGGGCTGCAGCTGCCCACAGGTCAGACGCGTCAGCAGCTGATCGCGGCCGCCGACCGTCACGCGGGCCACTCACTGACACAGCTGTCGCTCTACGTGTTTGCAGTAGAAGAGGTGGCGGAACATCATCTGGTAGCAGGCGAGCGCCTTCCTGTTGAGCACCAGCGAGACGGGCCACGTGACGGCGCTGCCGAACGTGAACGCCTCCAGTCCGCTGATGGTGAGCCGCTCAGACGCCGCCCACTGCTCTGAAACGGCAGGGCGACGCCACTTACGGCCGGCTGCACCAACACTCAGCACACACACCCACTGCTCCGCAACGCCCGAACCCACCCCGAATACACCTACGCCTTAGTAGGGCCCGAAACCACCACGAAAATGTTTTCCTCTCAAGAAGTGACGCTACTAGGGGGGGAGTCTATGGGATCATTACTAACATGTGGCTCTGGGGAGCTCATTTTGTGGTAGATTAAAAAACAAAGTATATGGAATTAGGAAAGGAAGGCAAAATCGACCATGTCTCCCAAAATTTTTGCACACCCAAAATTCAACACGTTAATTTGTTGAAATTTTCCATATTTTGAGTTTTCAATTTTCTTGAATTTTTCTTCTTCTGATCGATAGGGCCCACCGGGAAACGTTGCTTCAAGTCAACGTTCCCTCATAAAAGTGCTTACTTTCGACAGGATGTTCGATTTTACCCCAATGGTCAAATAAGCAGAACTAAGTCCTCAAAAAACGAAAAATTCAACATTCTTCCGGTGCGCTGTGTTGCATTCATAAACATAAGCAAACACTGGAAGATTCATTCAAATACCTTCATCTGTATCTGTTAACACGCGCCCTGGAGGGCCTCTGAAAATTACGCGCACTGGAGGGGGGCGGATTCCGCCCCCCCTAAGATCTCGGCTCCTAGTAAAGCTGGAGGAACGAAATTCGCAGGGTGGATGGGTACGGTAGTGAACTCTATTGTGTCCAAATTTCATGACCTTAGGTCAATATCTTCAAGGTCAAATGAGGTCAAATTGGCACAATTTTCTGGTTTTGCGTGGCTTGGCTTGTCATCGTCATGGATCGCTGTAATTGTGTTTAAATGCTCCAAAATTGGCATCAATGATGTTTTGGACATTACTAATGATGCAATGGAGATGCTAGACCCAACATTTGACCTCAGGTCACCTATATAGCACCACTTTATCAGGTCAGTTACCTGTTCCAGTTACCGGAACCGGGCCGCCCGCCCGACTGCTCCGTCGGGCAGCTCGGAACAATCGGCTTCGTGAAGAAAGGAGTGAAGTACATGAATAAAGTATGGAAACGCAATGACAAACAGTACAAATGACAAACAGTAGTGCATTTATGACAACATTCCAGTTGATCAAGTTTGGTTCCATTAACCTGTCATGAACTTGACCTGACTTGACCTCGGTGACCTAACATGAACTTGAAACTATATAGCATATCAATATACATCAAACAAGTCGCTAGTGTTGCCAAGAACACTTCCCTTTTGCGAGTATACGGGAAGCGCATCAGCGTCGATTTTTGTGGTCTGGCGGAATTTTTTTTTTTAACTTTAAGGCCTTTAACTTGAAGAAAAAAAAAATCGGCCGACTTCCATTTTTCTTGCTTTAAACGACGCGCCGTTCATTTCTAAGCAGGTACGCATAAAATCGCGTATATCGACCGGTAAAATCTGCAGTTATTTGCGAAAAATCTGAGGGGTGGGCGGATTTCGCCCCCCCCCAGTGCGCGTGTTAAAGGATGACGAGTGGTTGAACTTTTTTGGAGGTGACCTCACCTGCCCTGGAATCACTTGGTGACCGTAAATGACCGGACCTAAACAAAATTCGCACATGTCAAATTGATGTATGACAAGGTATGCCAAATTTCAGCACGCTGCCGCGCGCCGCTTCTTTACTATTCGGGGAAAACCTTAGGGAGGGCGTACAAATACCGCTCCCCCACCGAGAGGGTTAAGGTACAGTACGAAGGATTAAAAGCATCTAAATTCACGAGATATGTTCTTACAACGAACGCAATCCTAAAATGCAATGGTAGTTTATACGGTGCATCAACTTTCCACCATTGCAGGAACAGAGAATACCATGAGACACCACTGCCATACTGGGAAATTAAACCAACGGTGACTGAGGTATCTAGCGCAACGCTACTGACTGGGATAAAGCGCCAACGCTGACCTACTTATCTACCAAACTACTGGGTCAATTCCAATGATGCATACTGCAATCCGCATTGAGCTAACTCTGGAATATACAAAGCTTTTCCATTCCGGGTAAACGTTGAGTTCACAAGTCTCGCTAAAGGTCAGCAGGTTCCCGTCGCCAGACTGGTGCACAATGAGCCATACTTCCCTTGACCGCCACTCTTTCATGTAAACCCTTTTGCATTGCACTGGTGACCCGTCCGGGTGCTAAGGCATCATCAGGTCACCAACACGCCAGTCTGGCCGGACCACACGCGTGCCCAACGCGTGCCAGACCACTCGGGCACCCAAAAGCCCAAATACAAAGATAACAAAAGAGTGCTGACATCTGAAGACAGAACAAGACCAGCAGTTGCATCAACCACAGAATATATCTACAAAATACTTATCACATGTTTGCCAACAGTGGCGACATCTGGCAACCCAGCTCCACCTGTCTGTTGGCGCCTGTGCCAGGGCGGTTACCTTTTTCCTCGTACGTCTCAATGGAGTGTATCTTCATCATCTGGGTCCTCAGATCGTAGCCGAGCAGCTCCGGCCTCAGGTCGTCCTTGTACGGGTCAGAGTTGGCCGCCGACGTTCGAAGCGCCATCTCTGCGGCCGACATGACAAGTCACCAACTGACTATCAACTTACATGCTGAACGTAATTACTGTCGACCACAGGCAGCCAAAATCAAGTCGGCAACATAGTGTGGCATCCAGCTTAGTGGCGTCAGCTTCATTTGGTGAAGTGAATTTATCGATCAAGCTTTCCGAGTTGCCGCTACAAAGATGCAAATATAAACGAAATACAACGCAAAATGTTACAAAAGTGATCAAATGTCTCTGGATACAATGCAAACGATAATAGAGCTGCCTGAAGGACAGATTTTGTCAAGGCGGTTCACATAAACTGATGCTTATGTGAGCTGGTTCATATCAAGCCGATGAAAACAATAGTAGGAATACCTTTTTAACCCATTCTCAGACGTCTGTATTGATAATAATCCAACGATCTTATCAACGCGAATCCGTCATCAAACACAGCGTTCAGACAATCACTGCAAGATTCAGGGGAGGAGGTAGAGATTTTATGCTCCAAACAACAATTCCCTGTTTGATCAATCAGACAATCAAAACATGCAAGTGGTAAGCTTTCTATGCTCTCTTTACGAACACGAACTGGCCTTTGTCTTGAAGGAAAAGTTGACTGCAGCATGATGGTGTACCTAACAGCTAAGCTCTCAGCCTTGAATGGTTTACTATTGTGGCCTAATTTTTATGTAATATGTCTGCGTGTATATATATATATATATATATATATATATATATATATATATATATATATATATATATATATATATGTTAAAACACAGAACAATGGGAGCATAGCTTTATTCACAACGTTTCGGCTGACGCCTTTCTCAAGCTATGAACAATTTACAGGCATGGGAGTATTTAGCACTTGTCTTTTTTTTTTCTCTGTTGTTTTCTTCTTTTTTCAGTTCTCCTCTTCTTCTTTTTTCCCTTTACTTTTTCCCCCTCTCTTCCTTCCCAATTCGAACACAGGTCACGAGACATCAATCATAAAGCACTTCGCATGTGTTGACACTGAATGAACGAGACAGTGAAAACAGTACATTGGAAACGACCAAATAAGTACGACAGTGATGTTTAATCTATCCTTTTTCAATATGTTCCACAATCAGTTCCGATACAACACTTGCAATTTTGAAACTACCAGAAACACCATTCATATTCTCACGTGTGGCAATATACGCGGATTCCACTGTCTTCCGACACCTCTTCCCAAGTCCACCACTAAGAACAGATGCTTCTTTCCAATTTGGGAGATGGTCTTCTTCATCAACATGCACCACCATAGCATTAGAAATTCTATGGTATCTGAGGTCTGAACGATGTTCCCTAATTCTAGCCCCTATCCCCCGTCCCGTTTCCCCATAGTAACTTTTTCCACATTCTCCCGCGCAAGGAATTTTGTAGACTACGCTTTTTTCGTTCACGTTGCGGACCCCTTTCTTGACTATGTCTTTGATTTTGACCCCTGCTGAGAGACTGATGTTGATTTTGTCTTTTGTGAATCGGGAGATGGTGACTGCTCCCTGTGTTTCCGGTACTGATATGCACCTTTTCGTCAAAACTCGTTGCTTGGCCTTTGTCATGCACATAACTTTTTTCGCTTTTTGGCGCAACTTCACTATCAGACCCTCTGGATATTTCAGCAACTAGTACAAATATATATATATATATATATATATATATATATATATATATATATATATATATATATATATATATATATATATATATATATATATATATATATATATATATATATATATATATATATATATATATATATATATATATATATATATATATATATATATATATATATGTATGTATGTATATTAGGGTGGTCCAAAAAGGTGAACTTTCGAATTCATTTGCTCCCCACCTTTTTTTCTTTTCCTCTTGCTGATAAAAAAAATGTTTTTTTTTCTCAGCATAATTGTGCAATATTTAGTGGTGGCTCAATGCGTCTGAAGTTTCTGCTAGCCTGTTTCTGAGTGTCATACCATATGTCTTGGTTCTGGGATGTTGAGGAGAGCACAGTCCTGACGTCAAGCATTTTCTTTCTCTTACACAGATGTCGAAAAACCGTGGCTTTTATCCACTTGGTTCGGAGGACGCCATCCGGGGGAACAAACTCCCGTCCTCCGGTCAAGTGCTCAGCGTTTTCCTCCACCATCACCTCAATCCCAAGAAGGAGAGGGCTGAGAGCGCCAAAGTGTTGGTGGGGGAGGTCCTCGGGTTCTGGGACCAGGCGAGGATCCTTACACAACGACAGAACAAGATCCTGGCTAAGGTTCTGGCCATTTTTTGAGCGCTGGAAGGGTCTGAAGAAGTATCAGGGACGGCAAACACAGTCGCAGAGGACCAACGAGGAGAGGTTCAAGACGGACATGGGCAATGTTCGATGTGGCTCATGCAGACGCCTTGAAACTCCTCAAGAACCCGGAGGACCGAGACTTCCTCCTTGCCCGGCGGCAGCTCGGGCGGAGGGGCCGGTGGACCTTGTGCTGGCGCGGAAGGAGAAAGCGGCCCAGCAGAAGGAAGCGGAAGCAAAGGAAATTGAGAGGACGCGGATGGAGCAGGAAGCTTCATGCAGCTAGGGTGATTTGTCGTCATCTTCTTCTGTCTCCTCCGACTCTGATGGGTCCGTGGTTGAGGAGGGAGCAGTCGGGGGTGATGCGAGTCCCCCGAAGAGGAAACGGATTCAGGTGCAGAACGTGTGGACCCCTGGACTTACAGCGGCCCTAGACCGCGCCAAGATGAGCGACAGGATAGCTCCATACGTCCTGACAGAGGTGGCCACGAGCTTAGGCCATGACCTCGCGGAGTTGAACATCAGCCGATCCTATGTGAAGTGTTACCGCGAGAGGTATCGTGCTGAGAAGTGGGCTGACCTCAAGGAAGGATTCAAGGATGCTGGGGAACCATGTGTCGTTCACTGGGACGGGAAGCTCTTTCCTTCCCTCCTGGATTCCGGAGAAAGTGTGAGCAGACTCTCCGTGCTAGTCACGTCCATTACCAGCGGTGAGACCCAGCTCCCAGGAGTTCCCAAGCTGGATTCTGGCACAGGGGGCCAGCAGGCAAATGCCGTCTACGCACTCCTTCAGGAATGGGATCTAGAGGAGAAGGTCATGGGAATGTCATTCGACACGACGGCTGCAAACACCGGGCGCCATTCCAGGGCCTGCGTCCTCCTGGAGCGGAAGCTGGGTCGGAGGATGTTTTACTTCGCCTGCCGGCACCACATTCTGGAGGTGGTCATGGGAGCCGTCTTCGGAGCATGCGCGCGGCCCTCCTCCGGACCAGACATTCAAGTGTTCCACCGCTTTCAAAAGCAGTGGAACCTCCTCGACAAGAAGCAGTTCCGAACAGGATTTGACTCGAACGCGACTCGCCCGTTCATTGAGGAAAGGGAGGCACTCCTGGACTTGGCCTCTTCCGAACTGTCCACCAAATCGTTCAGGGATGACTACGGAGAGTTCCTGGAGCTGGGAATCATTTACCTGGGAGGGTCCGTCCTCGGACTTTCCTTCAAGCGTCCTGGGGCAATAAACCAGGCCCGATGGATGGCCAAGATCCTGTACAGCTTGAAAATATGGATGTTTCGGGACCAACTCCAATACATGACGAAGCAGAGGAGAAATGCGCCAGGGATGTTGCACTTTTCGCTGTCGCGGTGGTAAACGACTGCTCCCAGCGGGGTATAGCCCTGCTACAGGAGTACACGGAAGGCACACCGCTAAGGACTAGCTCCAGTACCTCTTGGGGTGGTGGCGAAGCACCAAAAGCGGTTCTCCACCTCCTCGAAAGCCGTCCTGACAACTGGGCGACAGAGTGCCTGGCAAGCATGAGACCTCCACCTTCTAGCGGCTAATACTCAGAGGGGTTCTCCTGGTCTGGGTGGGGGCAGACGCCGTCATTGTCAGAACTTCAGACTCCTTGAGCCACCTCTAAATATTCTTCGATCGGGCTCAAATTTCGGTCATAATACTTTCTCAAGTAATGGTCTCAAATAAGACCCAGGGACCAGATCAATTTCGGAGAAAAATATAACCCATATTCTACCTGGACCACCATAATGTATACATATTATGCTCTTCCAGTGAAGTTGGGAAGACTAGGTCTGAGGAGGACGGCTGACCTTGCTCTCCCTTGTTACGTTTCCTCATTGACAACTTCTCTTGCACTGGTGCAGGAAATTTGTCCCCACATAGATGGTGAGCCACACCCAGTAGCTCTAGAACCGGCTTTAGAGGCAAATTCAAATCACCACGTCACCATAAATGCCGAGTTAAGGGAAAATAGCAGTCAGCGAGCATGGGACACAGCTGCTGCACAAGCTAAGTTTGACAGCCTTCTTGCCGTCGCAAACCAGGTGCAGCGCGCTCGCCTGCTGGCAGCCGCTCGCCCACACAGTGGCGCATGGCTGCACGTGCTCCCCGTGCCGAGACTGGGCCTCCTGATGGACAATGAGACCGTGCGTGTGGCTGTGGCGCTACGTCTCGGTGCACCAGTTTGCGAGGCACATCGCTGTCGCTGCGGACGGCTTCTCGACAAGTACGGCCATCACGCCCTCTCGTCCCGCTATAATGCTGGTCGCCTTCCGCGCCATGCAAATATCAACGACGTGGTGGCACGGGGTCTGAAGTCCGCCGGCATCCCCTCCATTCTGGAACCTGTGGGGCTGGACCGAGGGGACGGCCGAAGACCAGATGGTATCACGGTTTTTCCCTACAGTGAGGGGAGGTGTCTGATTTGGGACCACACCTGCGTCGATACTTTCGCCGAATCGATGGTAATTGAATGCGCGATCGATCCCGGAGCCGCAGCCCGTGCAGCAAAAGCGAGGAAGAGGCGAAAGTACGCTGACCTCGGCCGGCGCTACCGTTTCGAGCCGGTCACGGTGGAGACGACCGACGTCCTCGGCCACGCTGGCCTCGCCCTGCTGCGCGACATCGGCAGGAAGATCCAGGCGCGGACTGGCGACCCGCTGGAAACACAATGGCTTCTTCAGCGGATTTTGGTCGCCGTTGTCCGCGGAAACGTCCTGGGGGTTACATGCTCAGCAACTGGAGGACTCGAGCCGTCCTCGGCGGTCTCCAGCCGCCACGGATACTCTGCTGTTGGCGGCCGCTCGGCCTCACCCCTCCGGCACAGGCCCGGGTCCTGACCCCGGCTCTGTCCCCGGCCCCGACCTCCGCATCGGCTCTGATGCCAGTCACATCGCTATGTCGCCGTCACCGCCGCCACCGCCGCGGCGCGGTCTCAACAACCTCGGCAACACGTGCTACATCAATGCTGTACTGCAGGCACTCTTCCCAAGGGCGTCGCCACCGGGGGGGCAGTGGGGGAAAATCGCCCCTGCCGTGAGACTGGGGGGCGCCGCCCCCTGGAATTTGAGAAGGCCCCTATCCGGAAATGCACGGCAACAAAGCAACAAACCCTAAAACGAGCAGGCTTCGAGAATGTATTAGGCCCCTAACAAAAATGGATTGGAGCCATAAGACATAACCGTAGACCAAGAAAGACGCAACGGGTCCAAAAAAAGAACACTGAGGCAGGGCCTCAGTTCGGTAGCCAATCCGGGAGGATAGCAGCAAAGATATGAGGTGCATCAAAGCTCAGCGGAATCCGCATTTCATAACTACCAAATAAATGTTGGAAGTAGGGAACTAATGATCGAATTTAATCAATCGACTTTTCGCAGCGTACGTCCATACGAAGCATTGTATCACGTCACATATGGCGCAGTCTACCATGTGGCAGCAATTAGCAAAACGCAGAAGGCCTAGCAGAATGCCTGAAATTGGGAAACTTTACATTTTAAAGTGATGGGTAATACATTTTAAATTGAAGCTATGGGCCTAATACCTTTTCGAAACCCTGCTCGTTTTAGGGTTTTGTGGCTTTTTTGTGCACCGAGGATTTATGTGTCAGGGCGTTTTCGAAGATCCCGATGTGTTTATTTAGCTCCCGGTCTTTTTGTTCGTTTTGGAACCATGTTGCCTTTTGTGGCCACAGCCTCTTTTCAGGCCATTGTGCGTTCTCATGGCCTCTGTGTGCCTTGCGAGATTGCGGTGTATTTTTTTTTAGAGCTCCCGGTATGTTTATTTAGGGCTGCAACGCATGTTTTAAGGCCCTGTCGCTTTTGGGAGACTGTGCGCTTTGGATGGTCAGTTGTATTTTCGGGCCCCGTTGTACTCTTAGGGTCTCGCTGTGTATATTTGGGGCTTCTGACGCACATTTGTGGGGCCCCAGTACGATTTTGGGGCTTCGGTGCTATTTTATGGGTCCCAGCACGACTTATCGCACCCAGGCGCGTGGTCACGGGGACCCAACGCCAGTTTTCTGGGCTCAACGCGATTTTTGTGGATCCTTTCTGATTTTTTAAACAGTTAGAATCCCGGCCTGATTTTTCGAGCTCCTGGTGCCATGTTTTTGTATCCCACCTCGATTGTCGAGATCCGGTATGTTTTTCGGTGCCGTACGCAATTTGTGAAAACATCTGGTAATATGTTTGGTGCCCCAGAGCCATTTTCCTGACCAGGACATTTATTTGTTGGAATCCCTCCATATTTTGGAGGACTCCAGCTTGATTTTTTTTTCGGATACCGATCCAGTTTTGTGGTATAGGTGTAATTTCAACAATGTGAGATGACTTATCAAGGGATCCCAAAAGAAAACCTTGGAACTGGGTGGTGGAGTTGGGGTTGAAATCCGACGAATCAGAAACGATAGCGGTAGATTAGGCCCCTCCACAGGACAAATACTAATTAATTTATTTCGAAAGGTCCCCTTTGAAGAAATAGCGGTAAAAATCCAAGGACTTTTTTAATGGGCGTAGGTAGCCCCCCCCCCCCCCTGCAAATCCGTTTGCCCCCTCCTCTTTGACGGAAATATAAGTACCCCACTGGTCCCTCAATCATTTTCAGAAACATACGCCTATGGGGCAAAGCCAACATTGAGGGGACAAATTACCCCTCGCAAGTATACAAAACAACACCCGTGCCCCACATAAAATGGGAGGAATGATGTTTTTAAATGCATTTTCTTCCTATAAACTTCTTTCCTGCTATTACAGCCTGTTTGATTAGAGCTTCCTAGCTTTCATACCTTCTCAACGTCATTTACAAAACGCTACTGCACAGCGAAAACCATGGGCGTGACGGCGTGGAATTTGAAGGTTTTGCATTATGTATGCATTGCCATCGTTGCATTGCTATTTATGCATTGTTGTTCAATGCTTGTTCTTGCCGTAAATTTATTCGCTGAGGATTTGTTATTTTAGCGTGTGTGACAGTTGCCTTGCAGCCAGCACCAAATGTTATAAAAATAAACAAATTCCTAAGATGACGCTCAGAAAACCAATGCAATCCACTTATCGTTGTCACCTTCGAGAAAATGTCGTCCTAGGACTGAGAAATGATCGTTTAAGCTTTGCTTATGAAATCAAGCTGGTGGGAATAAATAACAGTGGTGATGAATCTAGCTATATTCAGTTAGACTTGAGACGACATAAAAGTGGGTTGATCAATGGGAGATATCTATAAGATATGTTTAGCACCAGCCCCGCCAGCTCGCTGCAATATAGAGGCCAGCGGGATGATTCTTCTGGTCGAGAAAGCATTGAGACATTGTTTTGTTTTGGCACTTAGGTATTCATCGAAATATTGCTTATTTATACCCTGGTATGGCCCAGTTTTCAGCGAAAAATGATTATTGCTATTGCGTTTTGAGTAAATTATGCACCACGCCAATAACAAACAAAACATCAATATGAAATCATGTTTCCGATTCCTGAACCATACTAAGAGCCTAAAAAACAATAGGAGGCCCCCTTTCGACCTTGCCCCCCCCCCCCCACTGGAAGAATTTCGTGGCGACGCTTCCACTCAGAGGAGTTCCGCCATGAAGTAATTACGTCACGGCCCAGTCAGTGCCAGCGCCACCTGGTGGCGCTACAGGGGGTGTTCGCGTTCTTGGCCTTCTCGGCCGCCTTCACAAGCGCCGCACTGCCGCCCTAGTTCGAGGCAGGGAGTCAGCAAGACTGTTCAGAATGGCTCAGGTATCTTTTGGACGCGCTGCACGAAAAGATGTCCATGGCTCCTGGCGACTCTAAACCACAACCGCAAGCGTCCTCGGAAGCCCCCCAGTCACCACAGTCCCAACTTGTTCAGTCTTTCACAGTCTGTCGAACGCGAACACCGCCACCTGAGCTGGTCCAGACTCCGACAGACGATCAACAGCAGATACCGCCGCACCGACCGGTCCAGTCTCTGGGGGACGCACGTCAGCGAAGACCACTGACCCAGCCGGCCCAATCTCTGGGGGACGGTCGTCAGCGGAGACGAGCCGGAGGTCTCCGACTCTGGTAAGGCATCTGCTGGATGGCTGCACCGAGACAACCTATACGTGTTCCACGTGCGCCTCCGTGTCGCGCCATCTGGACGGTATCACCGATCTGCACTTGGCTGTGCCGGACTCTCTGTCGCCTCAATCTCGTACAAACCTCCAGGTGTCTGACCTGCCGCAGCAGTATCTAGCGGTGGAGCGGCTGTCCGGTGAGAATCGGTACCACTGCGAAAAGTGCGTTGAGCTGCGCGACGCTGACCGACAGCTGCAACTGCTGGAGTCACCGCACTACCTCGTCATCTCGCTGGTGCGCTTCTTGTTCGAGCGTAGCACGGGCGCGCGCCGCAAAGTGCTGACTCGCGTGGCGCTGACGGAGCGACTGTGGGTGCCAGTGCGCGGTGGGCCGGCCGTCCAGTTCCGACTGTACGCGCTGGTGGTGCACTGCGGCGGCTCGCTGGACGCCGACCACTACTGCGTGGCGCGGCCATCCGACGCCACCGGCTCGGACGTGACACCTTCCGTCTGGTGTCGCCTCGACGACACCTACGTCACGCCGCTGGATGCTGGTCATCTGGAAGCCTGGGGCAGCGGAGGCGCCGGCGCGAAAACCGACACGCCATATATGCTCTTCTACCGAAGGTGCGACAGCGATGCAGTGCGCCCGCCACCGTTGCGACATGAGCAGCTGCCGATGTCGCTGCTGCTCGAGGTGCAGAACGACAACGGGACGTATCGGCTGGGCGGTCGGCCTGCCAGTGCCGGCTGGACGATTGCCGGCCGGCTGGTGGGAGCGCCCACAGTCAGCTGGCACCCGGCAGTGCCGAGACCGGCGCCCGCCGTATGGCCACTGTCGCCCGCCTCGATCGTCCCTGCATCGTCGCGCGATGCAGACTCCTAGCTTAACGCGCCGGACCGCATTGTCAGGGACTGTGTCAGCTCGGCGCCCAACCTGCACGCTCGGCTAGACTCGTTTGACACCAGGAACGTCGAGACCGTGAGTGATGTGTGCGCGAATGACCTGGACCCGTACCTGGTACCGTTCGACGCTCTGCGCGAGCGGCAGGGCTACCCGCCAGAGTCGAGCAGCCAGCGGTAGCGCCGAGCCGCGACGCCCAGATGGCGCGCTGCCTCCACTTGCGATTGGTCCGATTGCATTTTGGCGCGGGTCGGTGATGTGTGGCCGCACGTTCTGTCCTATCCTAGTCCGGTTTCGTAACGCACCCCATAGATTGTGCGTGGTTTGCGGTGCTTGCTGACGTGTGTTTTACATAGGTGTTCGTTGCCCCACTCTGTTCCATCACAATACTGCCTGAGATATTCAAATGAAAATATTGTAAACATGTTCCTAATGTGCATAGCCTTCATATCTACATATATATATATATATTTAATATATGCCGGTGACTATGTATAATGTACGTCTCACCCAGTAGGTTCTCTAGTCGAGTTGGCACGATGTCGTTAATGTTCTTCTGTAGCTCCGGTTCGCATAGATCCATGAACTGCACCACGAAGTCACCCTGGTCGATCAGGTAGTAGTGCTTCACAGATCTGCAACCGGGGTGGCGGTCACCAAGCGAGTCCGGGTGGCGGTCACTAAGCGAGTCCGGGTGGCGGTCACCAAGCGAGTCCGGGTGGCGGTCACTAAGCGAGTCCGGGTGGCGGTCATCAAGCGAGTCCGGGTGGCGGTCATCAGCGAGTCTGGGTGGCGGTCATCAAGCGAGTCCGGGTGGCGGGTCATCAAGCGAGTCCGGGTGGCGGTCACTAAGCGAGTCCGGGTGGCGGTCATCAAGCTAGTCTGCGTGTCGGTCATCAAGCTAGTCTGCGTGTCGGTCATCAGCGAGTCCGGGTGGCGGTCATCAAGCGAGTCCGGGTGGCGGTCATCAAAGGAGTCTGCGTGGCGGTAATCAAGCGAGTTCGGGTGGCGGTCACTAAGCGAGTCCGGGTGGCGGTCATCAAGCGAGTCCGGATGGCGGTCATCAAGCGAGATCGGGGGGTGATCACCGAGGAAGGTCGGGTGGCAGCCGGTATGTACAATATCCGTCACCAATATTTCACCATGTTTTGCATAGTAGTGATAAAACGAAGCTGGCTAAGCCCGCGAGCATCAAATGACGACGTAGACGTGCGAAATTTTATCGAGGTCCAATGCTTGCCAAAGGTACAGAAAATCAGAACAAAAATGATATCAACGCGACATGAAGCAATCCATGAAAACGTCATGCTTCGCAGATGTGCTAACAAGGCTCTTAAATACGGTTTTATGGAAATAACATCAAGCACTAAACTATCAATTAAACGGGAAATATAAATGTCCAGCAGTTATTAAACAATGCCCATGTGGGAGCCAGACATATATGTGGTATTACTTCACAGCCGCGCCACGCGCCACGCACTACCGTCCCCGGTAGTGGTCAAAGGTGCCCAGGTACTAGGTGTCGGTCTGGGTCTGACGGCACTCGGCGCGCACACGACCCATCGGACGTCAGCTGTTCCAGGTTCATGGTACCGCGATCGCTACATCATCCTATTGTCTAGCATCACCTTTCCTTCCTAAGATTCCGAGTCCAGATAATTCCGCAATGTCCGCATTGCGTTAGAGCAATCAGTATCAGTTCTAAAAGGCCCAGTCAGTGTATTCCGATATTTTGTACTGGGCATGAAGGTGTGCAACGGAAGAGAGAACTCAGTAGCTGGTTAATATGTGCGCAGACATCTGATGACCTACCAAGACCATCTCCAATACACATCTCCAACACTTGCTGCTATCCAGGATAGTGATAGCAGCAAGGAGAAAGTGCTAGTCGTAGGAGACTCTCGTGTGCGGCATTTAGATAGGGTATTCTGTCAGGGTCGGAGAGGTAGGAGGTGCATCACCAGGCCTGGTGCCAAGGTTAGAAACCTGGTCCCAGTGGTCGCACAGGCCACCAGTAAAAACCAGTGTAGTACAGTTATAGTGCAGGTAGGAGTGAACAACATAGGTCCTAGGAGTGAGGAGCTGATGCAGGACTACAGGGCCCTTCTGGCCACCCTGAAGCAAAGCAATAGCAGAGTTATTGTGACAGCTATTCTGCCTAGGGCTGGAGTCTCCCCTGAGTGGAGCTCTAGGGCACTGGCAGCCAATGCCAGGGTAGGTAGGCTTTGCAATGAGTTAGGTTTGACTTTTGTTGACAAGTGGTGCAGGTTTTATGGCTCATCTGACCTCTATCAGAGGGATGGCCTGCACTTCTCCTAGAAGGGGGTGCAAGTATTAGGCAAAGTATATGAACATGTCCTTCAGGGAAACTAGATAATGGGGTGGGGAGGGAAGAATTGGCATTGCCATCTCAGGGATATGTCAATAGTGAGAACATAGGCAATAGAACCTCACAGTCAGTAAATAGGGGTAGCAGTAGATCAAGGGGGCAGAGTGGTAGCTCATCCAGAGATGATAGAGCTACTCAACATGAAAAAGCCAAGAGGGTCATGGAACTTTTGTTAAGTGTATGATGCTTAATGCTCAGAGAATTCGATCCAAATTTGATGAGTTCAAGTGTTATGTTGCTGAGGAGAAACCAGATTGTGTTTGCATTACTGAGGCATGGGTCAGTGAGGGGTATTTTGTGGATAACTTGCAGGACTATGAGATCCAGGGATACAATATATGTTCATGCAATAGGGGTCCAGCAGTGAAAGGGGGTGGTGTAATGCTGTATGTGAATAGCTTATACAGTTCTCAAAAAGTAGCAGATGGGGTAAAAATGTGTTTGTGGAGTCCATTTGGCTTGATGTTGCTGTCGGAAAAGGCAACAGCAATAAACTGAGGATAGGAGCTTTGTATCGATCAGGAACCTTGCCACATTCTCAGCAACTGGAGCTCGATAAAGTGATTTGTGAGGAAATCAGTAGAAACTTTCAGAGGAAATGCCTTATTCTTGGCGACTTTAATCTAAAAGGATATGAACATGTTGGTGTTGGCTCCCCATCATGTAAACTGTTTAGGAAATGCCTTGAAGAGGACTTGTTCTTACACCAGTTTGTAACGGAACCAACCAGGCAGGGCTCATTCTTGGACCTTGTCTTCTCAGATTTAAGTGATTTAGTTCAAGACTTGACTGTAGGAGAAACTCTGGGAAGAAGTGACCAGGGACAATCAAGGATAATTTGGCAAAGATTCCAAATTTTAACAGGGCAGACTTTGACTGCATGAGAGAGGCTTTAAGTGCCATAAAATAGGAAGAAGAATTCTTTGATTTAAATGCCTGTGAAATGTGGGAAAAGTTCAAATCTTACTTGAGGGAAATTCAGATTAGACATGTCCCCCAAAAGCAAAGGCGCAAAAGAAGGGTAGGAAAGCCAGCATGGCTTACACCAGATGTGATGAAAGCAATTAAGGCCAAGAAAGATGCATTTAGAGTATTTAAAGAAGCTTCAAATATCGTAAATCTAAGGTCGTATCAAAAATCTAGAGATGCTGTGAAGCAGAAAATCAGAGCAGCAAAGAGAGCAAAAGAATTGGATTTGGCTAGGAACTGTAATGGGGACAGTAAAAAGATATTTAGTTTCTACAAGCTAAGTAAAGTTTCAAGCACAATTGGTCCACTGGAAGTAAATGGGACTATATTGAGCGAGGATGGTGAGATGGTTGAGGAGCTGAGCAAGCAGTTTAAATCAGTGTTTACAGTGGAGGATGTGACTAATCTGCCAACCGTGAACCACAGTTCAATGACAGGTGATCAGATACACGATGTTGATTTCATTGATAGTGATATTGCTTTCAATTATATCAGAAAAATAAAGCCAAACAAGGCAGGAGGACCTGATGGAATTTATGCTAGGGAATTGCGGGAAGCTGAAAAGGAAGTGGCAATTCCACTTAGTATAATATTTTGTAGATCAGTTTCACAAAATGAAATTCCTACAGATTGGAAACGGGCAAATGTAGTTCCTATTTTCAAGAAAGGAGAAAGAGGGAAAGTTGAGAACTATAGGCCAGTAAACCTCACATCCCTGGTCTGCAAGGTACTCGAATCAATTATCAAGGATAGAATAGTTAGTTTTCTGGAAGGAAACAGATTGATTCAAGATACTCAACATGGGTTTAGAAAAGGGCGATCGTGTCTCACAAATCTCTTGGACTTATTGAATTTTGCTACGGAACAATTTGATCAGGGAAATCAGGTTGATGTAGCATATCTTGACTTTAGTAAGGCCTTTGACAAGGTACCCCATAGACGGTTAATGATGCAGCTTCAGGTCCATGGTATTGCAGGTAGCATCCTAAAATGGATAGAGTTGTGGCTTTCAGATAGACAGCAGAGAGTGATGCTAAATGGTACAAAGTCATCATGGCAAAATGTTCTTAGTGGAGTACCCCAGGGGTCGGTACTGGGGCCACTATTGTTCATTATATATGTGAATAGCATTGAATGTGGCCTAAGCAGTAAGGTTTTGAAATTTGCGGATGATTTGAAGATCTTTAGGGCAATAACAGGGCACAATGAGCAGGTTTTGCTGCAGAAAGACTTAGACGAGCCAGTGAAGTGGTCCGAAAAATGGCAAATGAAGTTTAATTTTGATAAGTGCAAAGTCTTGCATGTAGGTAGGCAGCATATGAAGGCTCCATACTTGATGGGTGGCCAAGTACTATCTGTGACTCAGCAGGAGAAGGACTTAGGTGTTATTTTGAACACAAAATTGGGGGCATCAGAACAGACCAAAGAAGCCAGGAAGAAGGCACTAAGAATGCTTGGGGCAATACAGAGGAATGTGTCATACAAAAGTGAGGAGGTCATCAGGAAGCTTTACTGTACATATGTCAGGCCACATTTGGAATACTGTGTCCAAGCTTGGTCCCCTAGTTATGAGAAAGATTGTTGGCTTTTAGAGAGAGTACAAAAGCGGGCAACAAAAATGGTTAATGGTATAGGCAACCTGGCATATGAGGAAAGATTGAAGAAATTGAATATGTTTTCACTTAGATATAGAAGGCTGAGAGGAGATCTCATCGAGGTTTTTAAATTTCTTCATGGTCAGGAACAGGGATATCTGAGGGAAATGTTTGAATTTAACAGAAATGATGCAATTAGAGGTCATCAATTCAAAATTAAAGTTAATCACAGCAGGACAAGGTTAAGACAGTCTTTCTTCACCAACAGGGTAGTAGAACACTGGAACCAGCTGCCAGGAACCATTGTCAGTAGCAACACACTGAACATCTTTTAAAACGGCATAGATAATCATTATAAGAATAGGGGGCTTGTTTTTCTGTATTCCAGGGAGGGTTGATCGACAGGGAGGAGTTGGGAGTTGAGAGGAGTTTGAAATTGTTGAGTGTGTTATGCAATAGCAAGTGAGTCTCTTATTAAGTCTAAACGCTTTATAACTTTATATAGGGTGTACCTAGCAGTGGATTCAGCACCTTCCTTCGGGATGTGATACTGATGAGATTGTCTATGGTAGCACAATGGGTATGATGGGAGGAGTTTGTAATTGTTGAGTGTATTATGCAATAGCAAGTGAGTCTCTTATTAAGTCTGAACGCTTTACGAATTTGTGTGGGGTGTGCCTAGCAGTGGATTCGGCACCTTCCTTCGGGATGTGATGCTGATGAGATTGTCTATGGTGGCACGATGGGTGTGATGGGAGGAGCTTGTGATTGTTGAGGGTGTTATGCGGTAGCAAGTGAGTGGTGCTAGATAGGCTGGGATATATAGCTTCCTAGGAACTTGGGATAAGGGATTGATTGGGGTGGGAGTATGTACATTCCTAGTACCTTTTCTAGATAGGCTTAACCCAGATGGGCCCCTGTGGCTCTTATTAAGCCTCAATACTTTATGACTTACCGCGTCTGTGTCGAATTCCAATAGGTCTCGCTAAAGATTGAAATCGCTGTTACCTAAAACAGTTTAGTCGGCAATAATTCTGGAAGGCATTTCCTGAAGTTAAGACATCAGTAGTTAAGACACCTGGGGCTCAGACCGGTCGATGGTGAGGTGACACTTGAGGTTCAAACCGGCCGATGGTGAGGTGACACCTGAGTCTCAGACCGGCCGATGGTGAAGTGACACCTGGGGCTCAGACCGGCCGACGGTGAGGTGACACCTGGGGCTCAGACCGGCCGATGGTGAGGTGACACCTGAGGCTCAGACCGGTCGATGGTGAGGTGACACTTGAGGTTCAAACCGGCCGATGGTGAGGTGACACCTGAGGCTAAGACCGGCCGATGGTGAGGTGACACCATGGGTCTCAGACCGGTCGATGGTGAGGTGACACCTAAGGCTCAGACCGGCCGATGGTGAGGTGACACCTGGGGCTCAGACCGGCCGATGGCGAGGTGACACATGGCTTACACCAGATTTGACAAAAGCAATTAAGGCTAAGAAAGATGCATTTAGAGTATTTAAGGAAGCTTCAAACATAGTAAATCTAAGGTTGTATCAAAAAGCTAGAGACGCTGTGAAGCAGAAAACCAGAGCAGCAAAGCGAGGAAAAGAATTGGATTTCGCTAGGAACTGTAATGGGGGACAGTAAAAAGTTCTTTAGTTTCTACAAGCTAAGTAAAGTTTCAAGCACCATTGGTCCACTGGAAGTAAATGGGGTTATGTTGAGTGAGGATGGTGAGATGGTTGAGGAACTGAGCAAGCAGTTTAAATCAGTGTTTACGTTGGAGGATGTGACTAATCTGCCAACCGTGAACCACAGTTCAGTGACAGGTGATCAGATACACGATGTTGATGTCATTGATAGTGATGTTGTTTTGAATTATATCAGGAACATAAAGCCAAACAAGGCAGCAGGACCTGATGGAATTTATGCTAGGGTATTGCGGGAAGCTGAAAAGGAACTGGCAATTCCACTTAGTATAATATTTTGTAGATCAGGTTCACAAAATGAAATTCCAACAGATTGGAAGAGGGCAAATGTAGTTCCTATTTTCAAGAAAGGAGAAACAGGGAAAGTTGAAAACTATAGGCCAGTAAGCCTCACATCCCTAGTCTGCAAAGTACTTGAATCAATTATCAAGGATATAATAGTTAGTTTTCTGGAAGGGAACAGATTGATTCAAGATACTCAACATGGGTTTAGAAAAGGGCGATCGTGTCTCACAAATCTCTTGGACTTTTTTAATTTTGCTACAGAACAATTTGATGAGGGAAATCAGGTTGATGTAGCATATCTTGACTTTAGCAAAGCCTTCGACAAGGTACCTCATAAACGGTTAATGATGCAGCTTCAGGTCCATGGTATTGCAGGTAGCATCCTAAAATGGATAGAGTTGTGGCTTTCAGATAGACAGCAGAGAGTGATGCTAAGTGGTACGAAGTCATCATGGCAAAATGTTCTTAGTGGAGTCCCCCAGAGGTCAGTACTGGGACCACTATTGTTCATTGTGTTTGTAAATAACATTGAAAGTGGCCTAAGCAGTAAGGTTTTGAAATTTGCGGATAATTTGAAGGTCTTTAGGGCAATAACAGGCCACAATGAGCAGGTCTTGCTGCAGAAAGACTTAAGACGAGCTTGTGAAGTGGTCCGAAAAATGGCAAATGACATTTAATTTTGATAAGTGAAAAATCATGCATGTAGGTAGGCAGCATACCAAGGCTCCGTACTTGATGGATGGCCAAGTACTATCTGTGACTCAGCGGGAGAAGGACTTAGGTGTCATTTTGAACACAAAATTGGGGCATCAGAACAGACCAAAGAAGCCAGGAAGAAGGCACTAAGAATGCTTGGGGGCAATAAATAGGAATGTATCATACAAAAGTGAGGAAGTCATCAGGAAGCTTTACTGTACATTTGGTCACATTTGGCCACATTACATATGTCAGGCCACATTTGGAATACTGTGTTTAAGCTTGGTCCCCTAGTTATGAAAAAGATTGTTGGCTTTTAGAGAGAGTACAAAAGAGGGCAACGAAAATGGTGAATGGTATAGGCAACCTGGCATATGAGGAAAGATTGAAGAAACTGAATATGTTTTCAATTAGATATAGAAGGCTGAGAGGAGATCTCATCGAGGTCTTTAAATTTGTTCATGGTCAGGAACAGGGTTATCTCAGGGAACTGTTTGAATTTAACAGAAATGATGCAATTAGAGGTCATCAATTCAAAATTAAAGTTAATCACAGCAGTACAAGGTTAAGACAGTCTTTCTTCACCAACAGGGTAGTAGAACACTGGAACCAGCTGCCAGAAACTATTGTCAGTAGCAACACATTGAACATCTTTAAAAACAGCATAGACAATCATTATAAGAATAGGGGGCTTGTTTTTCTGTATTCCAGGGAGAGTTGATCGGCGCATTTGGACAACCGGTTCAGTGTACAGAGTGCAACCAAGAAGGGCCCTTGTGGCTCATAGTTGCACTGATCTTTTATGTCTTTATGTCTTTATGACATATGAGGCTCCAGACCGGTCGATGGTGAGGTGACACCTGGGGCTCAGACCGGCCGATGGTGAGGTGACACCTGAGGCTCAGACCGGCAGATGGTGAAGGTGACACCTGGGGCTCAGACCGGCCGATGGTGAGGTGACACCAGGGGCTCAGACCGGCCGATGGTGAGGTGACACCTGAGTCTCAGACCGGTCGATGGTGAGGTGACACCTGAGGCTCAGACCGGCCGATGGTGAGGTGACACCAGGGGTTCTCTTCGGCTCAGATACGAAGGTAATTTGCTGACAGGGCGTGATGTGAACATAAATAACTAAATAACGAAAGTATAATCCACTCACCAACCTCTTCACTACGGAGGGAGAGGTACCGACCTGAGCTACCACTAACCTCTCTCCCACCGGGGAGAAATACTGACCCCCCGCCCTCCACCACGGAGGGAGAAACGCAGGCCTGAGCTACCAACTGACCTCGCTGGAGGGAGAGGCACCAACCTCTTCACCACAGTAGGAGAGACATAGGCCTGAGCTGCCCACGGACCTCTGCACTACGAGGAAGATGTACCAGCCTGAGCCACCCGGGAGGAGGTGCCGATCTGAACCATCTTGAGGGGAGAGGTACCGACTTGAACGGATGAGAGGTACCGACCTGAGTCGACCCATCAGGTCCTTATCGTCCATCAGCAATCGCAGCAGCATCTTGCTCGAGTATGCGTAGGCACGATCGATGGCGTCCACGTAGTGTTTCTCCCGCGGTGAGTACACCAGACCGGGCGACTCCTGGCATTGTAATCTCTCATCTGCCGACCGGCACAGCCGGTCACGGGCTGGGGCAATATCGGTCATCATAGGGTCGGCAACCCAGACAACACGGCACATCACACCGGCTGACTCATCGCATTTCAAATGGCAAGGTGGCTACATCAGCCTAACTATGAGTGATTTGTATATATATATAATGTATGTATATATATATATATATATATGTATGTATATATATATATATATATATATATATATATATATATATATATATATATATATATATATAATGCAACACTCAAACTAAATCTGGAACTGCCTGTTCCCACTGCTTAATAGGTGGTTTAATTATTCTGCACGTGTGACACACGGATTCCAACTGCGATGCTACTTTTAGTTGGGCCTTGTGTTCTCCAATAAGCTGCATTCCCCTACCGGCTTTAACACATTCATGGCATGACTTGTTTCGTGGACATCACTAGTCCCACTTACTCAATTGTTTTCTTAACAAACTCACCAAATGTCCTGATCATTATGTACTACATGTACTATTTGTACACACCTAGTAATTTATACATGTAGGGTGCTGTCTCGGAAGCGGACACCATGGCAACTGCACACTGCATTATATTTTCAGGTGAGACCCTACTTTCGTTGCTCTGTGATCACATTTTGCGACACCTTTTCCTCGATATTTTTTTCTTCGATCCCAGCTCTCAATGGTTGGAGTATTCAAGTTTCCTACGAACTTGAACAATGCCGTCAAATTATCCCGCTAAATATCTTGGGACTATATATTCGAAGAGCTCAGAGTAAAATTTAAATGAATCCCCTAGATATTGTTCCCCAGTGCTATGCAAATAACTGATACATGTGCTTGTCCTACAGGGGTATAATCGAAACCGGCGCACAGCACAATATAACGAATTATACCGAATTTCAGGAACGAGAAGACAAACCTGCAACAAGGGAGCCCAGTGCGGCGCCCATCACGCCCTGTCGCCTGACGACAGCGCCGTGGCGGCCACTCACCGCACTGCCTGATCACGTTCAAGTACTTTCCGGCGCGCAGCAGCTTGTCAGCCACCTTGGCCAGGAAGACGGGGATCTTGTGCGGCGCGATCGAGTAGCGCTTCTCCCAGTAGTCGTCGCTGTAGTCGACGTTCAGTCGCTCTCGACCGGGCACCTCGTTGTCCTCCACCATGAACTGACGAGACGGCGCACCAGTCAGACGCGCGTCAGTCGCACTGTGCTCAGTGCTCTTGGACGCCACACCAGCAGCGCGCACATTCCGCTTGAAGCAACAGATCATCCAGAACATGCACTTGAAGGCCGTCTGACTGTGGCCCAAAGGTGCAGCAACACATGGCCCTGGATTACGTGCCTAACGCATTGTGTTCGGCGTGTAATCCTGAGCTTACGTCTGGAAATGTGAGTTGGAAAATGGAAACGGTTGCTGGGCGCGGTCATGTGCGGATACGACAGTGATAAATTATTCGTGAAATAGGGTGGAATATACCACTTTCTGAACACGAAATGACATCCCTCCCAACATAGTATAGATATCGCGCTTCGTGATGAGTCGCTATGAAGTCTTCATATCTAATTTCTAACAGTATCTTGTTGATAAGTATCACACTGAATCTCACTATTGCGGATTGTTATGCACAAACATGTTTTAGCACAATTCCAGGTAAGAAAATTACCTATGATGTGGTCTGCTATGCAAGATCAGTTGATCAGGATCAGTATTTTGTATTGTTATCGCTAAAATAGTTACCCTTAAATTAGGTATCTAAAAAAGGTGCAAGTATGAGTACCGTCAGATCAGAATTGTGCTCGATGAGCTTATAATTTATGTTAAATGACATCGTTTCCATGACGATTTTCGACATCCTACTGTATTCGTTTTGACATCTCACACCTAATGAAAAACCATTATTTTAACAATGGGATACGAACATAAGTAATGGTACACACTAGGCTTGTAAGCCTAATTTATACATAGCTCTTTTTCTAAGATTGACTTTTTCGTTCATTTGACAATTTGTGGATGAGCTTGCTAGTGGTTAGTTGTTTATTTTATTTATTTACCATAGTTGCTTATTTTATCCATAGAACTTCGAAAACCTACTCTTCCGTTAAAACGTTATTCGTCTGAAAATCCTAGGTTTTGTGTTTGATCACACATAATAGTACGTATTTCATCGGTATTTGGAATAACAACGAACGAATTTGGCAAATATACGCATCTGAGGCGCATACCTCTTCATATATGTTTGAATATGCGTGGTTACCAAAAATGAACTTCAGGTCATGCCTCTATGACTGACATACACAGAACCGCCTTCAGCTATATTTCGCCTTCAACAACTGCCCTGGCTGGTCCAGTCCTCTTTACAGTAGCCGCAAAAAATGTATACACCGCGAGCGCAAAAAGAAAATATACGTGGTGATAACTGAAAACTTTTTATTGCGTTCCCCAGCAATAGTCAGTGGGCGGAGCTTGGTATGACGTATGTAGCTGGGCCCCACCCGTACCCTGACTCACACACAGCGGGAGAGCTCAGTGAGCGACGGGCTCTCAGAGAGGTAGGACCAACTGTTTGATGCTCTTCTGGGTGCCTTTTTTTACTACGACGCCCGACTTTGGAGGCCTGTAACTTTGCTCCCAGTGGTCAGAATGGGACGAAAAAGCTCACGGATGTTGAGAAGAGCCGGGCTTTGACTCTGTTGGAACAGGGCATGTCTGTGATACGTGTCGACGCAGATCTACAAGTCACGAGGCAGGTTATTTACAACCTCAAAAAGGCCGCCGCCTCCCTACCCCCAGGCACCACTCCGGAGAGAAAGAAAGGCTCTGGAGCACCCCACAAGACTTCCCCACGCACTGACCATATCCCGAAGAGAGCTGTGATGTCAGAGCCTGCAATTACCGCATCAGCACTTAAAAGAAGCACTCTGATCTACTCCAGGACGTCTCGATCAGGACGATTCAACACCGCCTGCAACAGGACCTGGAAATGCCATGTCGACAAGCTGCCAAGAAACCGCTCCTCACCAAGGCTATGAAGAAAAAAGGGTTGCCTTTGCCAAAAAATGTCGGCACTTCACATCAGACGACTGGAAGAACGTGATGTTCAGAGACGAGAGCACCTTTAGGCTGGTCAGGGGAGCCTCGAAGGTCGTTCGTCGCCCCAAAAGTGTCTCTCGCTACGACCCTAAGTTTACTGTGACGACTGTGAAACACACTGACAGTGTGATGGGTTGGGGGGCATTTAGTGGCAATAAGGGCAGGGGAGGGTTGTATTTCCTGCCTAAGAACGTCACAATGAAGGGGAGCAACTATATCGAAGTGCTTGAAGACCATTCGTTTTTTTGTTTTTGGTATTCATGAGTGCGATTATTTCATGCACGACGGCGCCCCTTGCCACAGGTCCAAGGCAGTAAAATAAATTATCAGTAATACCCATATTAAAGTGCTAGACTGGCCAGGCAACTCCCCGGACCTAAACCCCATATAAAATTCCTGGAATGCTATGAAAAACAAGATTCAAGAGGCCCGACCCAGCAACATTCAGGATCTGCAGGCGCTGAAGCAGCTGTGGATCGACATGGACGTCTCCTACTTCGCTAGTTTGGCCGAATCTATGCCCAAACGACTCAAGATCGTGCTGAAGGCGAAGGGGGACATGTCAAAATATTAATTGTAAGGCTTATTCATCCATAAATGTCATGTAAGTTTCATTTTGTTGTTTTATTAGCCAAATATTGTTAAAGTATACATGTTTTGCGGCAACTGTACTTCTACCTTTTACTACTACGGAATATTAACAATACGGTAAATAATGACACGAAACGTTGATTTTTCACGAGGTGCTTCAATTCGCCACCTGGATTGATAAAAAACTTTAAAAAGGAACGGTAGCAATCAGCCGTTATAATTGCAAGCACATCATAACACTTTGAGGCACCAACACAGCATGACTAAAGCGTGAACAGTCGGCAGTCACGGGCATCCACCACAAGCGGGCAGTAAAACAACTGCCAGGGTTGGATCAGTAGCGCAGAACGGGCATCCAAGCCGAACCTGTCACGGACCATCGCCTGCTGTCACTACCTAACAGCCGCAGCTGACCTCGTGCTGGCGGTCCGAGATGGTGCCCTTGTAGATCCAGTTTTCGAGGATCTTCATGTACGGCACGGCGGCGGCTTGCACCAGGTGCAGACACAGCTGTTGCGTGCGCTCGTCGCCGGTCAGACACCGCTCGTGCAGCAGGCTCAGGATCTGGCCGCTCCGCAGGCCGTACTGTCCCACACACCAGGCGACACGGACACTGCTTGGATCCAAGGGTGCATCAAGAACGGTGGTTACACAGCGCCCTGAAAATGGAGATGGTGATGGTAACGCTGGTTACGGAGATGTGGGTGGTGGTGGAAATGATGTTGGTGGTAGTGGGTTGGTAATATAGGGCGCTCCGACTACTGGAGCCATTTTGCGACCAAAACGCGACCGGTGGCAATGATGGAGATATGTCGTGGTTACATTAGTAATGATGATAGAGATATGTTTTCGTTATAAAGAAGAGGCGTATGGTGGTAGCAGCTTGAAAAAACTAACAATACCAATAGTAACGACACCATACTAGCAATGACAATACCCAGCGATACCCAAAACTGATTTTGCTGATGTCTATATGCCAATGCAGTCGGTGCGCCCTAAAGCCGAGATGATGTAAACATAGTCGGTACTGGAGAGCCATAACCACAGGGGTATGAAAAAATGCCTCGCCTACCGGAACCTCAAGCACCAGTAAGAGACGTCATTAGGTTAGCTTAATGAGCGAGGGCAAGTGGCAGGCTAAAGGATTCACATGCTATATGCACACGATGGGGTGTCACACCGCTGTTGGCACAGTACACATGAACCAACCGCAAACAATCCTTCTGGAAACTTTTGAAACATGTCGTCACTAAATACTGTGTAAATGGCGGGCGGGCGGGCGGGCGGGCGGGCGGGCGGGCGGGCGGGCGGGCGGGCGGGCGGGCGGGCGGGCGGGCGGGCAGGCAGGCAGGCAGGCAGGCAGGCAGGCAGGCAGGCAGGCAGGCAGGCAGGCAGGCAGGCAGGCAGGCAGGCAGGCGGGCGGGCGGGCGGGCAGGCGGGGCAGGCAGGCAGGCAGGCAGGCAGGCAGGCAGGCAGGCAGGCAGGCAGGCGGGCAGGCAGGCGGGCGGGCGGGCAGGCAGGCAGGCAGGCAGGCAGGCAGGCAGGCAGGCAGGCAGGCAGGCAGGCAGGCAGGCAGGCAGGCAGGCAGGCAGGCAGGCAGGCAGGCAGGCAGGCAGGCAGGCAGGCAGGCAGGCAGGCAGGCAGGCAGGCAGGCAGGCAGGCAGGCAGGCAGGCAGGCAGGCAGGCAGGCAGGCAGGCAGGCAGGCAGGCAGGCAGGCAGGCAGGCAGGCAGGCAGGCAGGCAGGCAGGCAGGCAGGCAGGCAGGCAGGCAGGCAGGCAGGCAGGCAGGCAGGCAGGCAGGCAGGCAGGCAGGCAGGCAGGCAGGCAGGCAGGCAGGCAGGCAGGCAGGCAGGCAGGCAGGCAGGCAGGCAGGCAGGCAGGCAGGCCGGCAGGCAGGCAGGCAGGCAGGCAGGCAGGCAGGCAGGCAGGCAGGCAGGCAGGCAGGCAGGCAGGCAGGCAGGCAGGCAGGCAGGCAGGCAGGCAGGCAGGCAGGCAGGCAGGCAGGCAGGCAGGCAGGCAGGCAGGCAGGCAGGCAGGCAGGCAGGCAGGCAGGCAGGCAGGCAGGCAGGCAGGCAGGCAGGCAGGCAGGCAGGCAGGCAGGCAGGCAGGCAGGCAGGCAGGCAGGCAGGCAGGCAGGCAGGCAGGCAGGCAGGCAGGCAGGCAGGCAGGCAGGCAGGCAGGCAGGCAGGCAGGCAGGCAGGCAGGCAGGCAGGCAGGCAGGCAGGCAGGCAGGCAGGCAGGCAGGCAGGCAGGCAGGCAGGCAGGCAGGCAGGCAGGCAGGCAGGCAGGCAGGCAGGCAGGCAGGCAGGCAGGCAGGCAGGCAGGCAGGTAGGTAGGTAGGTAGGTAGGTAGGTAGGTAGGTAGGTAGGTAAGTAGCTCGGGGCCGCGGCAGCTCAGTTGGTAGTGTCGGACTCTTAATCACAAGATTGTGGGTTCGAATCTCACAACCGACGGCATTTATCGAGTCCACCCGCGGCCAATCGGCGTGAGAGGTTGGCGACGCTATATAACCTAGCGGTTGAATGCATCGTAAAAGAACCCCAGGTTCTTCTTCTTCTCTAGGTAGATTAGTTTAGGTTAGGTAAACCACTAAATGGTTGGCACAAGAAGTGTCATTGCACACAATTTCTTTGAACACAGGTTGTGCGCACTCCACAAGGAATCTTCGAATGGAGGTCGGTAAGATCAAAACGTAAAAGGTTAAATTCTGAACGAAAAGGACATAGAAACCGCATAGGGTCCCTGGCACGAACTGCTTTTCCGTACATACATGGCAGCAGACTTGTTCGGCCCTCAACCATGTTCGTATATAACCATACGAGCGCTGCATAGAAAGAATCAACTTCCAAAGTGACTGTATTCCTTACACTGTATCCGACGTTCCTACTGTCTCGACTGTATCGCGCGTGCAGTACGCATTTGGTAGGTGAGCCCTGGCGTTTCCGACGACGCATGTGACTGCGAGGCCACAAGGCTTGCCAGTCACGGTGGTTGGCGGACGCCGAAAGCTGGCAGCTAGTTAGATTCGAACCCGAAACGTGACGATCACACGCCCATACCTGGTAGATAGCGGAGGCGATTTCGGCCAGGATCTGCATGGTGAGCATGCTGGGCTGCAGGTAGAACCACAGCCGCTGGATCGTCAGCTGGCCTTCGCTGTGTTGGGTCTCCAGCTGGGCTATCAGCACCTGGAACGACGGTCAGCCGGGCTACCAGCACCTTCACCAGCACCTCAGACAATAGCTACAGTCAAGGTGTCGCCACAGCCGGTCGGAACGTGCTTCCCGTGTGAGGTCGTCCTTAATTCCGCACGACTAGCCGTCCCCCTGCTGTCACTGACAGTGTGAGTTAGTTATTTGGGTTTTAGGGCGCCGCCACAAAAAAATGTGATCATTTAGCGCCCATAACGTTCATTTAGCATACCATAAACCTATGGAGTTTTACCGAGGTAAGCATATGGCCTGAAATCCTATCGCTCTTAGGTACCTGCGTATGTTACCGGAATGATTTCCGAGTCATCTGCTAGCACGTCGTGATATGTTATTGGAGTTTAGGGGCGCATCGACTGCGTCGGTCACGCAGCTTCGTGATATGTTAGATGTTCGATTCTATTTCCGTAAAACAACCTTCGCTCCCTTGAAAAGTGTTTGCATGAGAAAAGCACATGTCGCACCGTAAGGGCTTCCAGGCAGCAGGGGCCCGTGGGTCTCTCTTTCCCGCAGAGGAGGTATTGGTGAGTAGCGTGTGTGTGGTCAGTTCGCAATCTACATAGAGTCACCTCGTCACTCCTGGATCTGAGATAGCATGATGATCCAAGGTGTGGTTTTATTGAATGCAGCTTATTCTTCGACTGT
>JAOTOM010001191.1:0-61229 GCA_034440615.1 Ashinkailepas kermadecensis
ATAAGAAAGCTAAAGGGAAAAAATGAAAACACCATGCTAGGTAGAAACATTGATGTTAACCAGCACATTTTGTACTGAATAGAAACAGATTCGGTTTAGATAGTGGACTGACTCTCCACCTTTGCTGAAAAATTTAAAATTGTGTGCAAAACAAACAAACAGCTGGAATTCCCTCCACTTCTCGGTGGAAGTACAGCTTACATCTTTCTGGGTTGGTTGGTTGGTTATTTGGGTTTACTGGCGCATTGACTGCGTTGGCCATACAGCGCCCATACACCCTTCTTGTTCCCACCTTTAAAGCACAATAATACCCAAAAGATTCCGAGAAAAAATTACAACCATGTTTACAAAAATATAATTTTGTATTCAAAATCAGCTTAGGTTAGGTTAGGCTCGGTTAGGTTTCTTTAAGGTTGAGAATTTTCAGAAAATAAATTAAGTGAAATTTTAATTTGGTTTAATTTTTGTTCCTCAAAAGATAGGTTAGGATAGGCTAGGTTAGGTTTTGTTGCATGACAAAAAATATGTTTATGCGATGTTACCGAACTCAAAGCCTTTTGGCATTATTTTGCTCACAACCTGAAAAGTAAGCACAAAAAATAAGTGGGTCCAATCATCTTAGTCACCTTGGTAAACATGGTATTTTCCTGCATATTTTCTTTGTTTTAAAGGGAAAAAGAACACCTTAGACTGCAAGGTTACCAATAATTTGCAATTTTTTGGGGAACGTTTTGGAATTTTTTTAAGTTTTCCAACTTGAAAAGCCTAAACTAACCTAACCCGACCGAACCCTAACCCATTTGCTTGCTATATGGAGGCAAATGTGTAAAAACTTGTCTTGTTACCACCTTTAAAGCACAATAATACCGATTTGGCTAGGTTAGGCTAGTTTAGTTGTTTACCTTGGAAAAATTGTTCAATCATCTTCAACAATAAAATAAAATCGGAAATTTTCCTTCAAAAGTAGCTGACATTAGGTTCGGGTAAGTTGGGTTCGGTTGTTCAATTTGTTAAATTTTCAGAATATATATTGCTTAATTTTTGTGTCTATTCTTTTCTCCAAAGCAGGGGTGTCGATTTGTATCGATAGACACCAGCGCGTATTGAATGTCACAAATCGTGATGGGCGTTCCTCAGAACATCCAAAATCGTAACATCCGAAGAAAAAATTCCAGTTACAGAAATTCCAGCGCCTAAAGTCTAAATTTGAGGTTACAGTGACAAATGTGACGGAGGTAAGACATCTGTGGTGCAATTGCGCGCAGTGTTTAATCCGGGAGGCCAATCTCATGTGACGTCGTACTGATTCGTTTTTTGTACTTCGCACATTCTGATGTATCGCACCTTCTGATGTGTATCTGCGGATTGGTGTGATTTTAGATAGTGAATAAATAGCTTGCTGATATTTAATTCCCAAAGGAACAGTAGTTGAAGAAGTTGGCAGGTAAGCTTGAAAAAGTCCAGTCCATGCTTTTTTCTGATTTGTGCTCAGGGTTTCCATGTTAATATCACATAACTACCACGTTTGCCTTCAAGAAGAGCTGTTTTTAGTTTACTTTTATTAAAATTTTCATTCCACTGCTCTTAGTGCCCTTTCTGCCCAGGATTGGGGCACCTAGTGTTGCATTTCCGTCCAGGGGTTGGCACACCTTTTGGTAAATTTACAGCTTAAGGTAATTTCTGATTAATTTTTTCCCATGCAATGTTTAGGAATGTGATAAACACGATTTTGGTAAATTTGTGTTTTAAGGTGTTTTATGAATTCGTGGAATGTATCATTTCAATGCAATGTTTATGAATGTGACTCAGATGATGGGACCACTCATTTTCTATACAAATGCCTGCATTTCAGGTTGTAAGCAAAATAACATCAACAAAAAGCTTTGAATTAGGTGACATAGGGTAAAGTATTTTTTTAAAAATAAAATAAATGCAACATAACCTAACCTAACCTAGCTTAACCTCCCCTTGGAGAAAAACAAAACCAAAACATCAAGTTGTAAAAATTTCAAGCAATGTATTTTTTTTACAATAAAAAATGTAACCCAACCTAACCTAACCTAACCTAACCTAACCAAACCTAACCTGACCTGACCTGACCTGACCTGACCTGACCTGACCTAACCGAATCTAACCTAACCTAACCTAACCTAACCCAATTTAACCTAACCTAACATAAGCTGCTTTTAAAGAAAAAAGATCTATTTCTTTCAAATTTTGGAACAATTTTTGCAAAAAATGTCGAACTTAAAACACTTAAACTAATCTAACATCACCAAACATAGCCCATTTGTTTGCTTTATGGAGGCAAATGTGTAATAACTTGCCTTGTTACCACCTTAAAGCACAATAATTCTGGCTAGATTAGGTTGGGTTAGGTTTTTTCATTTGTAAATTTTCAATAAAATAAATTGCTAGATATTTTTCCAATCTTGTTTTTATAGTTGTTTTCTCCAAGGTCAGCTTAGGTTACATTAGGTTATGTTGAATTTTAATGTATTTCTTTTAATTGCTATGTTACCTAACTCAAAGCCCATTTGTAATGTTATTTTGCTCACAACCTGGAAAGTAAGCATCTGCACAGAAACTGAGTAGTGCCATCAGCTTAGTGACATTCATAAACATTGCATTGGAAATTTAAATAGAAATATATTAATAAAATACATAAAAGCACACATTTAATGTCCTTTCCTCTGCAAATGCATGCCTTTCAATTGGGAGTAAAAAATAACACCAAAAAAGGGTGTGGAGTAAGGAAATATAGCATACAAATAATGTTCAAGATGTATGATAACCTTACCTAACATAGTTCAACTTCCCATACAAGAAATTAATTGTTTTTAATTTAAATTTTCGAGGCATTTTCTCAAATATTTTCAACTTAAAAAACCTAACCTAAGCTAGCCTGAACCTGTTTATTATTTGTTGTAGAAAAATCATTAACAAAAATGATTTACCAACAAATGATTTTTTTATAACTAACAACAAAAGCTTAACCTAACCTGACAAACCTCACCCCTTTGTATGCTTCATGGAGGTAAAATGTGTGTAAAACTTGTCTTGTGGTTACCTTAAACTGTGATAATACCTGGCTTTTTGGGTAATATTTCAGCTCATGGTACTCTCTAACTTCTTCTAATTTATTTTTTAATGCAGTGTTTGTTAATGTGCTGATCATGATGTAACCGCTCATTTCCTCTGCAGATGCACACTTTTCATTTGTGAGGAAAAATAACGTGGAAAAGGGGCTTGGATTTGAGTAATATAGGATGAAAAATAATGTTCAGATAAAAAAAATGTAACATAACCTAACCTAACCTAGCCTAGACTTCCATGCAAGAAATGATTATTTTTATGCCAAATTCTCCCCCCCCCATTTCTTTTTTCTCAAACATTTTGAACTTAAAAAGTCTAACGTAACCTAATCTAGCTTGAACCGTTTTTGAAGATTTTTTTTTCATTTACTAACTTACAACAAAAGCCTAGCCTAACGCAATTAGACAAAACCTAGCTCCTTTGAATGATTCGTGGAGGTAAAAATGGGTGTAAAACATGTCTTGTGGTTACCTTAGACTGCAATAATATCTCTTTTTGTGCTACCTGGTGTACGTGATGAACCTCCATCTGCATGCTGCATGACAGCATTGCACTTATTGGTTCACAAAGAACAATAACATTTTGAAAGTACAATATTGTCAGGAATGGAATCCTGTGCTGATAACATTTTCTGAGTTATAAATTTGCAGATCAGATCTACATCATTTGTGTTAATAAATATGAGAAATTCATAGAAATGCATACACCGGTTTGTAGACAAGAAGTTATTCTGATGATTTCTGATGTATTCGAAAATGACAAATTTTCATGATGGAAGCAGGCAAAGTTAAAGTACATATATCTCAATAAGTGGTCAGTTCACTAACAAGACAGCAAATTCACTCAAATAGCACTCAAAATGCCAGGCGGCCCACTCTTTTTGCAAGTTTAAAATCGATGACAGTGCTTTCTTGAATCATGTTTAAAGCACATGAAGGAAATGTATTGCTGACACTTGTTAGGAACTGATGTGTGTAACGTTAATTAACATTTATAATGTCCTGATGTTTGTACACAAAATATAGCTCACTATTGGAAATAGCATGGGAAGTATGAAGCCATATATCATGGCTAATTTATGGTCAAACTGTTATGCAGCAGATTCCCTGCATTGTTACTTAGCTATTTGGGCTTTAGGGCACAGACCATGTTGATCACATAGCTCCCTGCATTGGTGTTAACTGATACATCAGTATGTTTGCAAACTCACTGATGAGTGAATACATACCATTCTCACTGGGGTATAAAAGCTACATTATAACATTGTTTGTACCGGGCGGCTGTGTCGGTGCATTGACGGCACGTTAAACTTTCGGTCAAAATTCTGCCGTTTAACTTGAATTAATGGATCGGGTGGTGGGGCCAGGGTTCACGCAACAAGCTCTGCTTAGCAATCCGACCCTGGTTCATAAAGCCAGCCCAACAAGAACTCGGATGAAACTTATAAAAAAAAAAAATGCATATAACAGAAACCCATCTCGATTGTCCTGCTTAATCAGGACACCATAGAAGTCAATGAAGCCAATGAAAACCATAGAAGTCAATGAAAATGTTACTTCATCCCCTGTATTGTTAATGGAAACAAATCTCTTGAACCATATGTTATGTCCTTCACAGTGTTGCTCCATCCACCTCCAACTCCAACCCTGACCAAACTTCAGGAGCTCATCCTTCTCCAAAGCAGTGTGTTGAAGAAGGTATGTATTGTAGCATAACTACTCTGACCGGAATTCCATGGTATCCATGTTGCCTTACAATCCATCCTTGCTGATCCATGTAGCAGATGTTTGACTTTCCTCAAACTGTCTGGATAACTGGGGGAGTTGAAATCACATGTGTGATGAAACAGATGAACTATTCCTGGATTCTTATGTTGCATCATTGCATGGCACAGTGACATACCGAATGGGGAGGGGGAATTGTGGGAAGTTCCCTCACCCCCCCGTCCTGATAGGTTGTGGGGCCCCCAAGAGTCCGCCGAGCTTAGGAAAAAAATGCGCTATGCTCCCTAAGAATTTCACTCGGTCGACCAAAAATCGCACCGGGGCTCAGAAAAATCACATTCGGGGCCCCCAAACGTAGCGCAGGGGCCCCGATAATGACGCTGGGGCCTCAAAAGTTTGCACCTGGGCCCCTGAAAATCACGTTGGGGCCGCAAACAAGTCGTGCCGGGATTCAAGAAAATCACGACGGGGGTCACAAACGGTCGGGCCGGGGCCTCCTGAAAATCACGCCGAGACTGGGGTATTAAGAATTATCACCCGGGCCCTGAAAATCACGCCAGAGGCCTGATAGGTCCCACCGGGGCTCTAAAAGTCTCGTTGAGATCACCCAACAAATGAAGCCGGGTGAATGAAAAACAGTCCGGACACGGAAAATCAATCTGGGATCTCAACAATAGCTCCAAAAGCCCACACAACTTGTTGGGCCCCCACAAACGTGTCGTAGCCACCGCAAGGGATCCCAACAAGTGACTACGGGCCCCCAAAAATCGCACTTAGACAAAAACAAATTCACGCCGCTTCTCTTGAAAATCTCACTGGGGCCAAAACGTCGTGCCGGAGCCCCACAAGTTGCAGCTGGCTTCCCAAGTACCAATATATACCCGGAATGTCACCTTGCGGACGGAAAAATTGCGTCAAGGATCCACAAAATAAGAAGTCGTCGGACGCCGGAAAAGAAACCTGTTTGGGCACCGGAAAAAACGCACCGAGAGCCAGAAAAATCGTACCGGGTTCCAAAAATAGCCTGCAGGGTGCTTATAAAAATAGACTTCACCACAAAAACCACAAGGAGACTTCATCGAATCGACCAGAGCACCGGAAAATTAAGAATGGGTCCCGAAATAAAATTATCCGAAGGGCCTTTCTACTCTCGATCGTGCAATCTGCGGAAAAAAACACGTTGAGCAGCCGCAGTGGCGTACTAAATGGAAAAATTCCCCTCCTTAACGTTAGGCACCAAGGAAATACTTTCACCCACCGTCATTACCGTTCAGGTCTGCTGTGCTCTGATGCTTCATCAATGCCGGTGTGTTTTAGCCTGCATCTGATCGCTGAAGTATTTTTATTTAAGCCGGTTTGTGTTTGTTGGTGTGTGAAGTGAGGAGGAGGGTAACAGTGACGGTGACGGTGACGATAGATCCGAGCCTACTGTATGGCACTGCAGTCGCATGCTATTACTCAGGGTTGTTATGTTGGTGAGTTCGAGTCTCACCTGTCGCTACTCTTCGCCCGCGACCAATCGGCGTGAGAGATTAGCGACGCTATATGACACAACGGTCGACGTGTCGTAGAACCAATGACCAACCAAGAGTTGTTATGTTGAAATGTACTGAGCACTGCTCTTTTAATTATGTGACTTCACCAGTTATTGGGCGATTTTCCCCGTCGGTGAGGATGCTGAATAAACATAAACATACACATCGTCGAATAAGAAATCGGATTTTCTGAGATCCTAAAATATAGTGGGCTAAATCCGATGAGTTTTTTTGTGGGGGGGGTGTCTAGTGTTTTGGCACTTCGGCCCCCCCAATGTTTTTCAAAAATCGACACCCCTGGCCTGGTGTATTCTGAAATATTCGCCCACATTTGTCTATTACTTTTCAGAACATACAATGTTAACAAATAAGCAATAAGCAGCAAGCAGTCTTCGCCACAATGGTGTTTGCCTCAGTGTGATAAATGTCCAGCCCTCGCCCAAAAACATCACCTTTGAGTGTTTTGTTAGCTGTGCATACCACATAGCATTTCCAAATGCATCGAACTTAAGCTAGTTTATCAGGTCCATTAGTCTGTATTAGCTGTTAAGAGGGGCACACAGTACACATTGATTGGTTAATGAAGGGAAAGTGAGCGACACCATAGGAGAGATTCCCAGCTAAGTAAGCTTGTTGCTGGGGTAACCTTAAAGTAGCCAGCAGACCTAAATCTCAAAATTGTATAATAAGTCCAAGAATAATTAGCACCTCCTTTTGCCTGTGCTTCCAAATCTCATCGACAACATATTGGTCAGTTAGGTTCCAAACATGTGACATTTATCTCAATTTATAAAACATTCGGTAGCAAATATGAAGGGAGAAAATATAATTTCCGATTACATACATGCCACATTCATTGTCCTTTATGCTTCGACCTAGCTCAGTTTTCATAATTGTGTAGAACACCAGTAAATATGAAATTCTCTACCTCCATTTATTTGCTATCCCAAACACCGCTTTCATGGACTGTTTACCTCCCCACTCTCTTCATTTGAACAAACATTATTTCCATGCCAACCAATCCAATGCAGTGTTTATGGATTTGGTTAACATGTGACCACTTATTTCCTGTGAAAATGTTTTCAGTTGGCATGCAAAACAACATAAAAAGTGGCCTAGAGTTAGGTGGCATAGCATAAAGAAAAGGATGTGATGTTAAAAGAAAAAGAAATAGAACATAACCTAACCTAACTTAACCTGCCATGCCAGGAAATTTTGTGTTCAATAAAGGGAAAATTCCAACCAATTTTTGTTGTCAAATTTTTTAAAATACAAAATAGCCTAACCTAACCTAATATAACCTAGCCTAACTTGATTAGGAGAAAAGATCAAAATGTTTTTATGTATTTTTATATTTAAATGTTTTTCCAAGCTAAAAAGCCTAACACATCATCTTTGTTTGCTCCAAGGTGTTAAATGTGTGGAAAACTAGTCTTGTGAAAACTCTAAAACACAATAATGCTTCCAAAGCCCTGCTTCTTGGGTTATTTTGCTAGCGAACTGAAAAGTAAGCATTTACAAGAGAAAGGAGTGATCACATTTCCTTAAGTATGTTAAATAAACATGTTATTCAAACATTATTTTCCCAAAATCTGGCTAACAACCTGAAATGCAAATTTGCCTTCATTTATAGGTTAGGTTAATCTACTGTCATTACTTCCCAGCTACTTGTGCAAGAAAAAGTACATGGTAGAAGCATGGTTAGTTAATTATTTGAGTTTAAGGGTGCTTCAGCCAAGGTTAGAAGTATGGTGAAGGCCACAAAAGCACTGGTTTTTATATGTTGATAACCTTTCTGGAAAATTTCAGGCAGAGACTTATGCATAAACGATGTGGAGAGATGAAATAGGCACCTATCAGGGTTCGATCCATAAATTTTCATCAGAGGGTGCACTTGTTCTGGAGGGGCACCATTTGTTTTTTGTTTTTTTTAATGGTTAGAGAGAACGAAAGATCGAAAATGGTACTGGTTTGACAATATAAACAAACCTTACATAAGCGAGAGAGATTAAGCAACAGATTAAGATAAGTACAAAGCTTAATGAGCATCCCACCAACTCCCTTAATTTGTGTACAATATATCGCATTATTGCAGTTTAGGGTAACCACAAGACAAGCTTTACACATATTTTACCTCCATCAAGCATACAAAGGGGTTATGTTAGGTTATGTTAGGTTAGGTTAGGGTTTTGTTGTAGGTTAGGAAAAAAAATCATTTTTATTTTTTTAATTCTTCAAAAACAGTTCAGGTTAGTTTATGTTAGGTTAGGTTAAGTTAGGGTTTGTAACTTGATTTTTGTCAAACAAAAATTGTTTGGAAATTTTCCATTATAAAAATTATTTGTTTCCTTGCATGGGAGGTTAGACTAGATGATGTTAGGTTAGGTTACATCATTTTTTCTTGATTTTGAACATTACTTTGTATGCCATATTACCCAACTCCAAGCCCATTTTTGTGGTATTATTTTGCATCCCAACTTAAAAATATGCATTTGCAGAGGAAACAGTCACATCATGTTCAGCACATTCATGAACATTGCATAAAAAGAAATTCCAAGGAATCTGAAATTACTTTAAACTGCAAATTACCCAACATCCTTCGTTCGCACATTCGATTACAATTAGGCAAGGACAAGGTTTTTTACAGGCTTGGACACTTCCCTTTGCATCGGGGTGAATGGGCATTACTGATCGTGCATATCATCCCTACATACTTAGCGAAATTACCACTTAGAACGTGTTGTCTCACCTCAGGAACTGGTGCCGAACTTGAAAATTTTCCATTAGGCTCGAAGTTAGTATCCAGTATGCGGAGAGGCATTCCATGGTCTACCTACTCCTCTTTGGTGGCGCGCAATAGTGTAGCGCATGCCATTAAAGGCGCAGTTCGGGTAGCCACACATGACCTTTTGCTTCGATTATTTTACAGAGGACATATCGATGCCTTCCTCCAAATTCACTTTCAGGCAACAACGCAGTGCACGGCCCTCGCTAATCACCCGACAAACCAAGGGCAGAATAGATTATCATATTCAAAAATGGCATGCTTTTGGGTGATAGTGCTGAAATGAAGCCATGTGCATAGAGTCATAAGAAACATAAGCATTACAAATATAGCATAATTTCGTTGAAATTCCAGATACATCAGCTGGAAAATCAGAACTCAATATTTATTTTACAAAATCATATTCAACAAAATGTCTGTGCATGTTTTATACCAGGATATCTGGTATACCTGGTCTTGGGCCAAACGACTCTAGAGAGCAAAGAGACCAACACATTCTTCAGTGGGGTATCACATCTCTACCATGGATGATGTACGCCTAGATTGGGATCTCCGCGTCGGCGCCTTTGATCTGCGCGTATCAGCGGCACCAAACTGCCACCTAGCGGAGGGTAAGTAAAAACACGGAAATCCGGCCAGTTTTAGGCCGTGCGCCTACGGGAGTTTTGGGTACGCATTTCGTATTGGAACTTTTTCCAATTGATTCAGCCACCCCAGGAGGATTGCATCTGCCTTTCATGATACAAAATTGATCAAGGAACCTTGCCATTCCTTCCTTATTGATTTATTACGCTCAGTTCCCAAGTTGTCGTGATGCGAAGTGAATGAATCTGTGAGAGGGAGCCCATTTCGCCGAAAGGGTCGGCCCGCCCATGTTGATTTCTTAAAAGGATCGGAGGGGACAAAGTACATGAAGACAGGCACACCAAAATGAATAGGGGGAGGGGGTCACATTTCATAGGCTCCCATGTTAGAAGTTGAAAATATTGCGGGTGGGGGAAGCAAGCATTGAGGGGGCAGTTTCACCCTCAAAGATAAGAATGAGCGGTTCTGCTTTCGCCCCCACCCTCCTTGCTCTCTAGATTTGTGGCTGATATTTTCCAGTGGAGTGGTTTACACAACTGAATGCGAGAGTACAGGCTTCGGCGTACCCACCAATCCGCAAAGAGGATTGAGCGGAAGTTCCATGGAGGGTACAAGCCCTCTCCCCCTACACCATACCACTGACAGATTTATGATTTTGCCAAGGAGGCGTCATTTCTCCAGGGGGCGGCTCTTGGTCCAGAACATTTGGACGGGGTACACTCCGATCTTCCAGAGGGGCACCATTTGTTTTTGTCTGAGGAGTGCCTTTCGCCACAAAATTCGCGGCGTGCGTTCGGACTCCCAGAGGACTGCCGTTCCCAGGCAGAGCAGCGCGTTGCGCCGAGAAATTCGAGGGAGGGGGTACACTGGAACCTCCAAGGGAGGCATCCTTCGGGTCATAAGGGGCACTTTCGCTTCCTCCCCTTGGATCAGCCCTTGTAGCATACCCTAGCTGGCAATGCCACTACCTCTCGCCGATTTGCTACCACTTGCCAGTCGTTTGACTCAGGGGTGTTGTTTTATATACCCTTGAAGGGGAAGTGCCACCTCAATGTTTGCTTAACCTGCCCCCGCAATTATTTCAACTTCTAACATGGGAGCCAACGGAATGTGCCCCCAATTAATTTTGGTCTGCCCATTGCCTTCATGTACTTTGCCCCGTCCAATCATTTCAAGATAAAGATAAAGATAGAGAGATAAGAGATCAAGATTCAAGATGAAGATCATCAAGATATCAGCCTCGGTGGTCCAACCCATGGGGCGAGATGGGTTCCCTCTCACAAATATTTTCACTTCGCACCACGACAACTTCTGAACGGAGCGTAATAAATCAATGAGGACAGAACGGTAAGGTTCCTTGATTAATTATGTATCACGAAAGGCTGATGCAATCCTCCTGGGATGGCTGCATCAATTTAAAAAATGCCAATGCGAAATGCGTACCCTGAACTCCCATAGGCGCACGGCCTTAAACCGGCCGCGTTTTCGTGTTCTTACCCTCCGCTAGGTGGGCTGATATGCAAACAGCTGTTGGTTTCCAATCCAGGCGTACATGATCCATGTCTCTACCACTGTACCAATTAGCTTGTGTTTCCCTGGTATCTCACAAATCAGATTCTAGAATAACCTACCTTGAAAATAATATAAGATACGTGGCTTCCACGGACTGTTGCTACCAGAACACGAAGTGATATCCCCAAATACCTTCAAATCAGAGGTGGATGCAAGGGGTAGGGGAGCAATGGAAGCATGTATCCCCACCGCATGGAAAGGTGGCGCCCCTCCAGGAAGAGGCTCGAGTGCACCCGTCCATCTTCCGTTCCAGGGATTTATCAGCCTAAGACTCCCCTCTCAGAGGAAAAGGCTCCAGGAAAAGTCAGCCTAAGACGAACAGGCGCCCATTTAAGACGAAAAGGCGCCACTTCAGCATGTTTGAGTGCACCCCTCCCCCGTTGAAGGATTTTCTGCCGAGGACCTTGTACTGGGGACTTTCGCAGTGGTGTCTTTCTGAGGAAAATGGCGCTATTCCAGACAAGTACCCCTCCCCCCTGATAATTTCTGGATCCACCTCTTCTACAATTTGTCCATGTTAGCACATGCAATTTTGGTAAGCATCTTCATTTTCATGAAACATCTATTTTAACACAATGGGGGCTGCTTATGTTCTCGACAAGATTGTGCTACCAAGGAGTTGCACGTTATCAGGTCCATCTGCTACCCTCCATGGAGGGTAAGAGGCAGGGGTATAGGATCGCAAGATCAGTTGGGGGCTCTGCCCTGGGTCGATCAACCTAGAGTACTCCCAAATACCAATTTCTCCCCGGATTTGGGCCACTTTATTTTACCATCTTAAAAAAAACATTAAATTCATAAATATTATGTTCCGTTTTCCAGTTTTCCATGAATCTAGCCTATCCGGGGACAAAAGAATCAGGAAATGGTTGATCGAAGAACTACTTCCGAATATGGAGAATCCACTTAGTGCCGAAGCGACATCTTCCCCTTTCGCTTCGCATCGTGCCGAATTGTATTATTGTTTTTATGATATTCATATGTTACTTGGAATTTCCGCCCATCAAAACGGGCTGAAAACAGTACGAAAAGAAACATATATCCATAATAGCAAACTCCACATTGCGATCAGTGCTTAATGAGCAGTGTCGATTATCCATATCGAGTATCGATTATAGATTTGAGAAAACTTAAAAAGGATTGCTTGTGCTATTTAAATTTATCAAAGAGGACAGTTACCACCAATATTAAAGAATACTTAGAAGAACTGCGAGAATATCGTCACCACTCATTATGCATTTTGTGGAATCTTACACCTACCATGACTGAACACGAGTAGCATGTCGTACTCGACATTTATGCAGCAATGCTTGAATTTTTAATGGGTTTGACTTCCAAAGTTGGGGGGGGGGGGGGCTAGCTGCCAAGATGGGGGCTGAGCCGCAAGTTGGGAGGCTGGAGCTCTCCCAACTGGATAGGATCCTACACCCCTGGTAAGAACGTACTTTTGCAACTCTGCTATCTTCCCAGGCCGAACTGATCGCGGTGCTCCCGACTGACAGACTGGTGCGATACCAACAGACAGTGGCGGCCCCTCTGACCTGCTGTGGGAGACCGGCGTGACATCCGGCCTGGTGGAGGTCACCAGGGTGTCGGGCAGGTGTGACAGTCGACCTCGGCCGGACGGCAGTGTCGGCCGCGACACCGCCTACAGCCTGCAGACGGCCGACATCGCCAGCGTACCCACTGCGCAGCTGTTCGGTGAGACGCTCTCCGGCCGTTGGATTGTGGCACGCCGCTGCTGGTCTGCAAGAGCTTCACCGGTGGGCACGGTCATATCCTGTGTTGGCAAAATAGGATGTGCCTAGCTTTTTGACATCCGGAACATTATCCGCTCCAGAAAAGTATCCTTTCATTTTTCTCATTTGGAGGTTGAATTTGCCTGGCAATGAAAGGTGCTCAAAATTCGCTAGAAAGTACAAGCTGAGATTCTGATTTCTTAGGTTTGAAGAAAAGCATCCTCCATCTCTTATTTCTACACATATTCCTTTTCACATCCAGAATTACAAGACACAAATCCAACCCTGGTCATGTCGGTCGTGCCTTTCCCTGGCAGCAGTGTAACGTAGTGTTGGCACACATCTTCTAGGTCGTCGTTGCACTTTATCTGATTTGCAAGTCAACATCTGGCATTCCTGGTGTTCAACCAAGCGCCGGCGTCGCCAGTAAGTCGCCGATTATGGCACACCATGAACACATATCTGATCCAATGATGATGAGGGACTGCGCTGACCTGATCAATGACTTGGAACGGGTTCACACTGTTGTACCAATGTCAAGTATACGTGACAATCTTTCAGTTGACGGTCGTACGCACCTATGGAGTCTGGTCAAATACTGTGCTGCTTCTATCCAGGCAGATGACAGTGCAACACGGGACCATGTAATAAACAAAAAATATTTCGCGGAGCTCTGAACACTGACTAAGCAAACTTAACGTATATTCAGTGTCTATTTTATTCTTATATGATAAGCCAGCAAATGCGTATTTCAGACTGTTCAAACAGATCAATCATTTGGTTTCGGGTGTCCGGGCCACTTCAACCTCCCCGCGGGCGCGCTTATGCCCTACCTGCCTTTTAGGCTCAAACTAAATACAGAATAGTCCTTGTGTTAAATTTGGTTCAAGCACAGCCCGAATCATTTACATTCCCAGTCCATGGTGCAATCAGTTCTACAATGGGCTTCCCGCCATGGGTCTAGCCCCAGCCAGCATTATGTTTCTTTTCGTTTTCTACAGGGCGCTTCCCGGTTGACTTCTCTATCCTGACGACACTACGGCCTTCCCATAGCACCTCGGGTATAGTCCTTGGTGTATTCAGCAGTGGAGGAGAGGTAAGTTCGTACGGGAACAAGTGGCTTTCCGATCATGCTGGTGCAGTGTACTAGCCGAATTAGTGAGGTCGAGGGCGAGACACTGCTAACACGATGGTGATGATGATAATTAGCTCCATGAACTGTATCAATGACTCTTGATGATGATCTCGTCAGACTTGTAATTAGCATTTTGAATTACACTTTCAACAGAACCGAAAAGTGTTAAGCAGGTTTCAGTTTTGGTGGTGTCGGAAAGAGAGACGGTTTCTCCCTAGTTCCTTCAGCAGACCTGTTTGTGGTGCTTATATCACTTTCACCATCTTGACACTAGCTGAATGTGCACGATCTCCTTGGTTCTGCATTCAGTTTATTTTGGGCTGCTCAACTGAAAGCGTTCAGTGTCATTTGGCAACTGTTATTGAATATAGGTCTACTGCACCAGCATTGCGATAGATAGTGCAACAAAACTGACGTGAGCTCCATCTCAATGCCGCTCATTCCTCATTTTCTTGGCAGTCGTTTTTCCTATAAACTTACGTCAATAAAGTCCTGTGCAGATCTTTATGTAGCCATTTATTAGTCATCACTAACTGTTATTTTTAAAACGCGTACTATATAGCTGTTCTCAACTCGCTCTATCTTTCGGGAAATGTGTTCCTGGAGGAGAACGATGGCTGTGTCACGTACGTTGTGTTTGTGCAGGCTTGCTGTTAAACACAGCTAAGCTGATATGCTGAGACCAACCGAGACTACATGAACAAAACAGCGAGTTACATAGTTGTCTCGCTTACAATGGGTCCAGTAAGGCGACTACTATATTGGCTATTTCATTGGTCCTAAGCTGGGGTATTTCCACCAGGGTATTTTGGGCCCGCTACGGAGAAGTCGAGATACATAAATATGAGGCCATATAACTTTTTTTTACGTAACTACGTGCCGTACTTTGATGGGAAACGTGAAATGGAGATGTGTTTCCCGCCGAAAGGTCAATAAGCCAGGAATAGCCTAATCAACCGCTGAGGTGTATGTTGGTTTATATGGTATGAATTTGTTCAGACTGATCTATTGCAAACAATGCAATGGTGATAATTATATTATGTGGATGCATCACATCTGTGGGTGTAATTTCGGGTACAATGCTTCTGCCGTTTTAACCTGAAATGCTTCAACATTATTTCAGGACCAACTTCTTCTGACCGTGGGAGACACCGTGCAACTTCAGGTCGGCTCTGCAGATGGAAAGTCACAAACAGTAGAATTTCAGACCAAAGTCAACGATGGAAAGTGAGTGATTCAGTTGCTCGACAGCAACACACGTTGACGGCGACTTGAAAGACGCCATTGCTTTCTTCATTTGTTTCCAGCACGGAGCGTATAGTAGACTGTTACTCTCTACAGAGGCACGTAGGTTAGCTTAAATAATTTCCTATTTCCAAAATGTTGTGACAAGCTTTAATCATCATGAATTTCCGTCATACACAATGTCTTCCTGCTGTATATTCTGTACCACCCATGCTGGCAGACACCTACTCCTTGGTTTAGATGCATCTGCATCTGTTCCGGCACATATTGGCCCAAACATGGACTGCCTGGGGAACAATATGCCGATCATTTTACTTTCCATGGTATTGATAGATAACTGGCTGGATCTTAATCCTCGCGAAACTATGTTATTGAATTTGGTGTCATCTGGGATTTCCGACATAAAGAAAGCAACTGCTGTAATAAATCGAAAGTGCTTCATCGTACTAAAATGCTGAATAGTCAAATTCACTTAATTGCATTTTTTTAGTCAAACGGTTAAGCACCTTGAGTTACTCTTAGCATGTCGATTGCTCTAACATCACATATAGCATGACATGACTAAATATTGGTGTTACCTTAGCATTAACAACTGCGACGGCCGGCTAGCTGGCTTCACCTCTGATATTGCCATGTTTGGCCTGATCTGGGGGGTCAACCAGAAGAGGTGCACACGAATGGTCCGAGTAATTCTGGAGGTTCAAGAACGAGGCTCCGTCATGTGGTCCGAGTAATTATGGAGGTTCAAGAACGAGGCTCCGTCATGTGGTCCGAGTAATTATGGAGGTTCAAGAACAAGGCTCCGTCATGTGGTCCGAGTAATTCTGAAGGTTCAAGAGCGAGGCTCTGTCATGTGGTTTCCCGCATTTCCTTCTCTAGCTTAAAACAATGGTGAGTGTGGGATCATATTGGGACCCCCCGCATTGCGAAGAGGAAGACATTTGCTCCTCTGCAATGACTCAGCATCAACTTTAAATTATATTCCGCTAATGTATTCAGGGAAGAACCATCAACAGAGGCGCAGCCAAGTGGGCCTGGGTACCCCACATAACATTCAAAATACACTACCCAAGAATACATAGATGTGGGTCGCGACCTTGGTTTTTGGACAAGGCGCGTAGCTCAGTGGCAGTGGCTTTTATTAAATGTTCCAACTCATATATGTACCGTTACTTTGGTTTCTAGCCACTGTTTGGGCTATGCTTCGCTGACTTTCAACTGTTGTTTGTCTGTTAAATGTGGTCTTGTGTGTCGTCGTCACTTCTCATTCTGTTTTAAGATTGTGACTTTGTGTTCCAAAAAATGCATATGAAGTGTTGGAGAAGATATGTTGAAGGTTTTAATTGGGGGCGTAATACAGGCAAAAGCATTTATAAGCATTTTGAGTCAACAAATGTTTGCGTGGCACTCATGGCTCTGCCTCCATTGGGAATAAGGGCGATATATTCCATGAATATTTCGGAAACCTGGCAGTACTCTTTTGGTGTCCCATGGAAGAAATAGGTCCGAAAGTCCTACATCTTCAACCGTCTTGCCGAGATGGAGCTCAGAGTGACACACGTCAATAACCGTTTTGCACGGTCTGTCTCTGAAATAGCATGGCCAATCTCTAGTTTGATTGTATTTCTTTGCCATCAATCTAACCCAAACACGACACAGCCGACGTCAGTTCATATCATCCACAACACAGCCAACGTCAGTTCACGTCATCCACAACACAGCCGACGTAAGTTTACGTCATCAACTCCCAGCCGGTTCACCGTTCCAGTCATTGACAGGAGAGACATGTCTCATGAAAGCTCAGCAACAGCACCTTCCGAGATCCCTTTCATCTCTTCATGAACTTAGCTGATGCACGAAATGTCCTGCAACTTAGCTGCAGCAAGAGTTTTCTTGTCCCCAGGCCTGACGAATGTCCAGGGGCCTAGCTGAAAACGGATCACTTGGTGTTCCTTTTGTTAGCTGCACACCCTTGTATGAATCTTGAACATGTATGCTATGGTTGGCTCACTGCACTGGATTTAGCTCGATTCTGCTTGCGCTGGTTCATAGTAGCAAAGTAGACTGGAGTAGACGGAAAGGGAAAGGTATATAGGATTTGGCAATCTATTTTCGTCCATTAAGTCATCGGATATCAGGATAATTACTTCCATCATTACTTGATGAGTGGGTGGGGCTATCAGCTATTCGGATTATGTATCTGAAATATATTCTTGGTAGCGTTTCTGAGTGACTACTCCACCTCTTGATGCAGCTGTTCTAAGGCTCTGTGGGACACCGTGAAAGTGTATAGGAAGTTGATCAGTGGGCAACGCCCGGCTGTGTGGGCTAACCTTGGCAGGGCTGGTGACGAGCGGTATGTGCCTGTGCTGCATGACCACTGCAGTCGATGCGCCCCCCCCCCCCGGTATGTGCCTGTGTGGCATAGCTAGCGAGGTAGGACTGAATCCGTCTGACCTACGGTGACCCGGCCGCTCCGGTCGTCAGATGGCACCGACTGGCCGTCACCGTGAAGGGAAACTCGGCCACCCTGTTCGTCGACTGTGACCAACAGCTGAGCGAGGCTCTGAAACATGATCCCAGCACAGAGTTCGACATCGGCGGAGTCACGATTGTTGGACAGCACCTGCTGGGTAGTCATGTCTTCGAGGTAGGTCATCACATGTCATGAATGCCAAAAAGGGAATGATGGAGATTTATGAATGTGTTTGTGTTCGCTACGTCTGCACTTGTTTTATTTGAAGTGTACGAAGTGCTCCATTGCAAACATGTCGGACGAGTTTGCTGGCACACGACCTGGCTTGGATCAGGGCCGCTTCCCTTTCCTTGATTGCCACCCCGATCAGTAGCCAGTCCAAATCAACTACGTGACCCCCAAAATAGCACGAGCCAAATAAACTAGAACATAAATAGCGATATTCGGAGATAAGGCAAGCACAGCTTTTTCTACATCCCTATGTACTTGGTACTGGTTTTGAATCGCCTGCTCCCTCAGAAATGACTGACCTTCGCATTAGACAAACATTGCACAGCTGCTACGTAATTTTCAATCGGAAGTGAAATTTCACTCAAACGTCGTATATTTCACTATGGGTATTTGCATATTTCCGAATGGTGCTGATCCAATTGCGGCCGAAGGAGTAGCTACCGGGCACTGGGTACCTGAGGTGACGAAAGTTACCATATGAAAATGTGATACCATCGTACGAGAAATTAACATGGGACCATGGCATGTATGTTCACTTGTTCACCTTCCACAGGAAGGGAACCCGAAAGATAATCGAATTATGCAAGTGACATCAATTGTATTCCTGGCTAGCAGAAGCACCATTGATTTAACTTTGGAACAAACAAAAATGAACTCTTGAAGGATGATAATATTTCGCAATGGCACAGTCATTCAAATGGATCTTGTGGACGCCTTGTTACCTCTATGTTGTCTTGTTCGCCATTTGATTTTCTGGCACTTCAAAGCGTACGTTTAGTCGGTTAAGACTTGTTCACTGGGATTATTTCGAGGCTGCGATTCCAAATGATCTGATTCCAAATGATCTATCCAAAAGATACACATTGCGTATCTTATGTGTATTTCCTCAAAAGTTTTTTTAATAGGTAGACCAGTACCAATGTGTTGGCGGTTAATGCGCCTGTCTGTCGGTTAATGCGCCTGTCTGTCGGTTAATGCGCCTGTCTGTCGGTTAATGCGCCTGTCTGTCTTCTACGATTTTTGCACAGCGTACTACATGGGCTATCCGTCATACGCGCCAGCTGCATCAGAATGGCCGTACCTCTGACTGTCAGCCGTCGGTGGTCTTCTAACGTCACTCTCCGTGTCGGCCGCCAGGGGGACCTGCAGCAGCTGCTGGTGTCGCCCAGTCCCAGCTCGGCGTACGAGTACTGCTCGCTCGGCTCGCCCGAGTGCGACTCGCAGCTACCGCCGCCGTCTGAGCGGCAGGTGCGCGCGCCCGATTACCCCACAGACTACGACTACCTGATGCCGACTGCCGACAGTTCCGTGGACAGCGCCGACTCAGACGCCGACGGAGGCGATCGGGTGGGTGTGTGACGGCTGGAGACGACTCACAAGGTCAGGTGGGCGTGACTCCGCTGGGAATGAGCCGACCACACCTGTTCAATGGGCTGTTTCACTGACAATGCGACGCACTACAAGTCACGCACTACAATATTTACTTTTAGGAGTACCACACCAGGTGAGGGTCCAGTAGGTGCCAGGGAGGTCGTCACAGGATACTATCTTATTCGTGGGAAAGGTTCGGTACCCGTTGTCCTCACCCGGTGGAATTGGCACCCTGCTGTTCTTATGCTAAACAACGGATTTGAAGAAGAAGAAAAAATGTTGCATAGGACGGGGTATCAATTTACAACAGCCACAGTATTCCATTACAATATCCATGCCCGTTTATCGCCCAGAAAAACAGGAGATATTGGCAGATCCTGCCCCTCCCCTTTTTCTGTGCGTGTTAATATCAGAGTATCAGCTTTTGTCATGATTGCATGGATAATGGCACTCAAAATATCGATGCACTACATGTCAACCACAAAACATCAGCAACGCAAATAATCGACGCACGAAATATTGCAAGCCAAATATTGGCTCGGCAAAATATCGACACCGCAAAATATCGGTACCGCAAATTATAAACATGCAAAATATGAACTTTCGAAAATAATGAAAAAATCAATAAAAGTATAAATTGGTGGACGCCTATAAATATTGACTCGTCATGTTGAATTCACAGCATATCGAATAATTAAAGAAAACAACATTGCCTTCAAAAATGCATCGCATCGAATGTCGACAGATGCCCCCTATCCCAGCTTGGCTAGGCGCTCGTACGCATATGGTATTACTCGGATCGGGAGGTATCCGTCTGACGACTCACCGTATGGTGTGGGGGTGGGGTCACCCAGCCAGTCCACTGGGGACTAACTACCCGCACACGGAGTATCCCGGAACTGCGCTTCCTGGGAGACTAACTACCCGCACATAAAGTATCCCGGAACTGCGCTTCCTGGAAGGGCAGGTAAGTCAGCCCTGAGCAAGCTATGAAGAGTGGCCATGGCATGTTCGACCTTAGAGCAACATTGGTGTGACCAGGGCTCTGCAGATGTCGCTTGCTTTATACATGGAAGCCAGAGAGGCAGTCGTGCACGCGCTCATCCCACAGCCGTTTGATCGATGTTGCGAGATGACGCGCCTTTCACCGAATTGGCAGATACCTCCTTCCACTGGGATGTTGTCCCGATCACGCTCGTGTTATTTGGTGGTGCCGCGGTCTGGAGGCTAAGAGTCTGGACACTGACTACGCCGTCCGTGGAGAATGTCTCCGCTGGTGATACCACTACCAAGCACTTGTCTGCCTGCCACTGTCATTGATCTCTAGGGATACATGCTGTTCGCGCACTGGCGGATTCAGCCGGACAGCTTATGCAAAAAAGCAATGAGGTCTGGTTTAATTTCCTGTTAACGAGTTGTCGTTTGTCTTATTTTTCAATTTCATTTTTATTTAGTCGATATTTTGCGGTATCGGTGCTTTTCTTGTCAATATTGTACGTGTCCATATAGAGCGTGTGATGTTTTGCGCGTCGATATTTTTTGGTTGATATTTAGGATGCCGATATATTACGTGTCGCTGTTTTTCCCATATAAAATGATATACCAGGTTCTTTGTAATTTGCTCAGGTGGTGTCTTCCGGTGCACAAAAATAAACGAGAAAAGTTAACTTCGGTTGCAGTCACGTCAATCGCTCAGAAAGCTTTTCATCACCGTATTTCCATCCGGCATTTAATTATGTCACATATTTCTGGTCATTCGAGTTTGTTTTCTAGCAATTGCCAGCTATACCAGATTATTCAACTGGTTGAAACATGAAGCAAGTAATTAGAACGTTACGCATATTCGGCATAAACAGTTTTTCCTCCCATGACAAACTTCCAAAGGCTGATAAAATTATTTCAGACCACAACTTTCCGCTATGGTGATTTCTTGCACGGTTCAAGTAGGAAGTTGGTGACACTTCACGTTGACCCGGTTGCCAGCTTTCACCAGAGGCGTTTTTGTACTGGCCGGTATAGATGTACCCCGCCACACTCAGGTGCCCGCCCGCCCTAGTTGTCCATTTGTTCCCGGCTGTTGTCTATATGCTGTCGACTGTTGTCGGTACACTGTTGACTGTTGTCGGTACGCTGTCGACTGTTGTCGGTACGCTGTCGACTGTTGTCGGTACATTGTCGACTGTTGTCGGTACACTTTCGACTGTTATCGGTACGCTGTCGACTGTTATCGGTTCGCTGTCGACTGTTGTCGGTACGCTGTGGACTGTTGTAGGTACGCTGTGGACTGTTGTAGGTACGCTGTCGACTGTTGTAGGTACGCTGTCGACTGTTGTAGGTACGCTATCGACTGTTGTCGGTACGCTATCGACTGTTATCGGTTCGCTGTCGACTGTTGTCGGTACGCTGCAGACTGGTGTCGGTATTCTGCTGACTGACATGATGTGGCCGGGCAGCAGGCGTCCGAGTCCCCTGCTTTTGGATTCAATCCGGAGACAAGAGAGAGAGACGGTGTCGGGATGTCAGCGCCCCGACAGGGTGCCCGCGGGCCGCCGGGGCCACCCGGGCCAGCCGGACCGTCAGGAGAAGCTGGCAGGAACGGCCTCCCGGGCAGCAACGGCATCCCTGGCCCGCCCGGCAATGTCTTCATGGTGCCGGTAACGGAGCCGTCGTCACTCCACCTGACAATGGCATTACTGCAGAAACAAAAGGCTATTCATTATATATTGTTTCTCAATCACGAAATTGGCGTTGCGTTGATGCCGATGTTGCTCTTTAATGTGTTCAATCCAAGCCGTAAGCTATCATAAGTTGTGGAGTTGCAAAAGGTTGTAGGGTAGAGGTTCGTATATTTAAATCGTCCTTTACTAGTTATTGTTCCAGCAAATCTATTCTTACTAATGGAAGCTTATAAGCATTAAGGTACATCAAAGTTTCCTTCATGTTGGGTATGCATCATAGGGTAAACGTACATGGCAGTTAGTTTTATTTGAGTCACAAGCACATTCCGCGTTGACCTTTGTCCCCACATCAGATCAACAACGCCAACGGCGAGAAGGGTCCGGACGCCCAGGTGGAGACGATGCGTCTGATGCTGAACCAGCACATGAGCGTCATGAAGGGCGTTCAGGGCCCGCGCGGCATGGCTGGCCTGCCTGGGCCCGTGGGACCCACCGGGCCCGCCGGCGTCAAGGGAGAGCCCGGAGAGCTAGGGCAGCCGGTGAGAAGCGACAGAAGTGGTGACGGTCACCTGTTGCCCTGCCTGATGGCGATATTAAAGCCGTGCCGAGATCTGGCTGGTGAACATTTCAACTGCTATTGCTCCATAGCCGCCATGCTGTAATGGTGAGGTGTCGTCTTCTCACAAATTGTCGTCAGTATAATTACTACAGTCAGTCATTTAGTGCGATTGTTTACGTCTGGGTAGCATATTCGGCACAGGTCAGCGGCAATCTCCAAGAACGAAGGAGCTAGCCTCGTCTTCTCAGATACTTCTTGAGTTAATGATGCCTCCCGACTTGGGAGCCCCCTAACTCACTGATACGCCCTCCCACCGTTCTCTCAGAGACCTCCCTAACTGATTGATACCCCTCCCTTCCTCCGTCCCTCTCAGGGATCTGCCTAACTGACAGATCCCTCCCTTCTTCCGTTCCTCTCAGAAACCTCTCTTACTGATTGATATCCCTCCCTTCCTCCGTTCCTCTCAGGCATCTGCCTAACTGACAGATCCCTCCCTTCCTCCGTTCCTCTCAGGCATCTGCCTAACTGACGGACCCCCCTCCCTCCCCCCCTTCCGCCGTGATCTAACTGACTAATTATGCACTTCTCTTCCTCAGGAACCTGCCTGACCGACTAATGCCTTCCACGTCCAAGAGACCTCGCCAGCTGACGGATACCTCCCTTCCTCAAGGACCAACCTAACCGACTGTTGCATTCTTCCGTCCTCGGGTACCTCCCCAGCTGACTGATGCCTCCCTGCCTCAGGGACCACCGGGGCGGCGCGGACGTTCGGGCTTGCCGGGCAGGGACGGACGCCGGGGTCCGGCCGGCAGGGACGGCGAACGGGGCCTCTCAGGGCCCACCGGAGAAAAAGGCGAACAGGGAATGAGAGGATTGTCAGGTAATTGTTCTGTTGTTATTTTGTGTTCTTGTAGGATTTTACGAGTGGAAAGGTATGGTCAGGTTATGATTTTCAAGCATAGAGTTCTCATTTGTTCGTAAAAGTAGTCTGTGTCAGGCTATCTGGCATCGGGTGGCAGAATCTGTCCAACATGTCCAGCTGAGAGTGATGTGAACTACTTTGACATGCCTTACCTTGCCCTTCTCATACCTGGAATGTATCGTAACTGGATGACACGCTGAAGAAGGACACTCCGGTCTACCTATTAATGGGCAAAAAAATAAAGGAGAAATCTCTTTAATGATACTTGGCGCCAGTGGTGTACTTGGTTTCACGCCATGCAAATATCACCAAACAACTTATTCCTCGTTTCAAAGCATGTCCCATTGTTGCTGCTTAGCATCAGAGCGGAATCTCATCTACTTGTGGAGTGGACATTCGAAAGCTTAGTTACGAAGGGTACTTATCTATTTGCATTTTCATTGGACACAATCGTGCTCTCCATGCATGCCCGTCCATTATCGGGCAGCCACGTGCAAATTTGCTGGGCATCTAAACGTTTGCATTTGGGCAACTTTACCCTATCTATCACCTGAGCTGCTCCGTATAACGGTGGTACACTGTGCTGGAGATTGTGAGGACTGTTTCCCTGTCGGCAGGTCTGCCGGGCGACAAGGGCCACAGAGGGCGCCGGGGAAGGTCGGGCAGTCGCGGCGCCACCGGTCGAGATGGCGCCCGCGGGGAGCAGGGCCCGCAGGGCAGCCCCGGCGTGCCAGGCGAGATGGGGCCGCGTGGCTTCCCGGGCCCGCGCGGCTTCGGCGGCCTGCCCGGCAGTCCTGGCATCCCCGGCTCGGAGGGGCCCGCCGGTCTGAAGGGCAGCGCTGGCACTCAGGGCCAGGCGGGCCCGTCCGGTCAGCTGGGCGCTCTGGGCCCTGTCGGTTCCACTGGGCCCCAGGGCTCCGTCGGTCCGACCGGACGCGCGGTGAGCATACCGCCGACGTCTATGAGAATTTAGCATAGGCCGCCACCTGTGCCGCATATTTTTTTCAGCCAGCAGCTGTCTCATAAGGACGCTACTACTATATAAAATATGCCATCTTCTAATGTAAACTAGCCCAGAAATGGACTGATACGATTGATTTAGAAAAGGGAGTTTTTTTCAAGCTTGGAAAGAAAAAGACATGTCAGCCTTTGGCTGTCTCATTAGTCTTCCGTGTCCCTTTAGCTGTCACCGACGTGCGTCGGCGTGTCGTTGGCTTTTTCGCCTCTGGATGAGGTTGCCGGGCCCTGGTCGATTTGTCGTGAAATGTTCCCACAATACGACTATATTCAAATCGCACCTCTAGCACATACCCGAACTGGGGCTTGTTACGACGAGTCCGCAGTGTAGCTCGTGTCGTGCGTTACGTTGCACTACATCATATTGCAACGCTGCTACCGTGCTACGGTGTGACGTAGTGGGACAATATTGCCGTGTTATGGCTACGGTGTGACGTAGTGGGACAATATTTCCGTGTTATGGCTACGGTGTGACGTAATGGGACAATATTGCCATGTTATGGCTACGGTGTGACGTAGTGGGACAATATTGCCGTGTTATGGCTACGGTGTGACGTAGTGGGACAATATTGCCGTGCTATGGCTACGGTGTGACGTAGTGGGACAATATTGCCGTGTTATGGCTACGGTGTGACGTAGTGGGACAATATTGCCGTGTTATGGCTAATCGCACTTAAGCGTTGATGTTGGCACAGGAGAGAAAACCGCCAACTCACCATCCATAGTGTGTGACGGGGTCACAGGGTAGGCTATATGGAGCGAGTTTACGTTCTACAAGTCTCTCACGACACTTCTACCACGCTACCAGACCGATGGTTGCTGGTTGACATCAGTACACCCTGCTGCCAAAAAGAAATCGCCAAGCGCCGTTTAAACACGTCGTCACAACGCCGGTCTAACACGCCGTCACAACGCCGTTCTAACACGCCGTCACAGTGCCGTTCTAATGTACCGTCACAGTGCCGTTCTAACCCTTCGTGTAATTTGGAGGAGCTGACGGATGGCTGGTGTGACACACGTAACAGCTTTTAGATTGCAAAAAATGTCCATAGAACCATAAGAAATCACAAGACCCCCTGTGACAATCGTGCCTGTAGACTCCTGCTATCTGGTGTTTATCGTATGACAGGTGTGGATGCACTTTTCCAGGGTTTGTGACAGTTTGACAGTTGAGTTGGGTCCTCCTGTCAATCACATGGGTGATGTGATTCAGCACCGTCACCAGGGCAACATCGCTAACCAGCGACCCCCCCCCCCCCCCCTCCCCCTACAGGGTCCTCCTGGCAAGCAGGGCCTGCCTGGTCTGTACGGAGCTGACGGCACGCCGGGCCTGCCGGGACGAGCCGGCATCGCCGGCGCCAAAGGCGACCAGGGCCTGCCCGGACTACCGGTCAGTGAGTGCTGTGACGTGTGGCGGCCACGCGCTCCGTCACCGGTCAGTGGTTGCTGTGGCGTGTGGTGGTCACGCGCTCCGTCACCGGTCAGTGGTTGCTGTGGCGTGTGGTGGTCACGCGCTCCGTCACCGGTCAGTGGTTGCTGTGGCGTGTGGTGGTCACACGCTCCGTCGCCGGTCAGTGGTTGCTGTGACGTGTGGCGGTCTCGCGCTCCGTCGCCGGTCAGTGAGTGCTGTGGCGTGTTGCGGCCACGCGCTCCGTCACCGGTTAGTGGTTGCTGTAGCGTGTGGTGGTCACACGCTCCACGTTAGAGCACCCTCACTGAACTGCAGCGGCTTAGCTTGATTTACATTCTGTCTGTCATTTGTCGCATGGGGGCTCAGTTCGCCAATGCAGTCGAATGCGAAGCGGGTTGGTGCGTACCTATGTCCCTCACGAGCAAACGACTTCGAGATAACTGTGCTTACTCCTACTGAAGTTCATACCTGATTTGCCCGAGGTTGTTAATGTTTTCCGTGCTCACGCAAACTGTGTTGGGAATGCTTCAGCTCACTAGGCGGATTTATTGCTTGCTGGCGAAGGCTGTTCGTTCCTAGGCCTTGAGAGATAGTTTCGGCGATAATGTCATTAAAAAATGTGCCTTTTTTATAAATAAATTTAATCCGTGTTATTGCTGGGGTGGCATTATGAACCAGGGTTCTATTGCTAAGCAGAGCTTGTTGCATGAACCCTGGCCCCACCACCCGATCCATGAATTCCGGTTCAACGGCATAATTTTGACCGAAAGTTTAACGTGCCGTCAATGCACCGACACGGCCACCCGGTAGCTCGTCCCCGGCCTTATCGGGCCAGCTGCCAACTGACCCTCCCAGCCGGGGGCTAAATGCGAGCGCGTGAAGCGACTCGAACCCTGTGTTGCCAAGACAGGGGAGACCAGTGCAGGCCAGCGCTCTAACCAACTGAGCTACCGGGGCCTTTCACTTCAGCGATATCAGGTATACGCTCAAAGAGTCAATTATCCCTGGAAGTGCCGGGGGTGAAGGGAGCCAATTAGTCCCTCCCTCCGCCTCGTCTTTTTCCGGGATAGTCGCCGAACGCGTGGCGTGATCACGCTCATGTGTGGCATACCTTCTGACAATTCAATGGCGAATCTTTGGATGCTTAAATTTGTATCTGGCGATTCAGGGTTTTGTAGTTTTAGATCGCTTCAGGTCAGCTCACGAAGACATGACCCCAAATGTGTATCTGTATCTCTCTTCGCAGAAATGGAAAATGTTCTAAGGGCTATTGATCGTTCTTTTAGGCCTGTAATCGATACCACATGCTATTCCTTTGGTGAACTCGTCGCTGAATACGAATACGAATACGACGTTAACTTGACGTACGTGCTTAAGGCTGCCCATGACTCCCCTCCATGGTCTTGAAGATACCCAAGTACACCGAGAGTCACTTTTGTTCAGGATATATCGATTAATGCGCAGAGTAATGTGACCTAAGACGTATAAAGCCTTGTGATGATGCAAATTTATTGCCTCGCAAAGCACAATTTTCCACCCAAGCGAAAACACAAGATGGTCAAGGTTCATGTTATTCAAGAATGGTCTGGAAGTGGGAATTTTCACGTCACCACTCGAAAATTTTGTCGCGACAGATAGCATGTGACGCTCGTTGATTGGCTGGATCGGCTTCTGGTCTTTTTTGTGATTCTCTTGCATATATATTTTCAGTGTATGCATGATTAAGTATAATTTTGCGCCAATCATGCTCCGGTAGCTGAGGCTGGGGGACACGAAAGAAATTGAGGGGGGCAAATCGTCAGTTTTCGGAAATTTGGTGGGGGAGATGTCCTCCCTCCCCCCCCCTCCCCAATGGTTACTCCCATGCATGCTCTTATTCAATGGGTTGAAATGCCTTCTACGCGTCTTTCTATGTTGAACCCTTTCATGGTCATCCTAGGTCAATGACACAGATGATTAGCTGGGATAAGTTAATCCTCTTTTTGCAGACATTTGGTTTCCAGGCTAGTTGCCAACGCTAGATTCGAATTCAGCATTCGTTTTCTACCAGTTGCCTAGTTTATTTTTTATTTTTTCAAATATACTATAGGTCATCCCAGATCAAAGAGCCAGGTGATCTGGTGTGATCCATATTGCCCTTTTTGATAGAGATTGTTTCCCAGGGTAGTTTGCGATGCTCAATTCGAATTCACCGTTCCTTTGTACCCCCAAAAAGCACAAATAGTATAGAAATTGACAAGGTGTGACAAGGTCTGACAAGGCGTGAAAAGTGTGCCCCGGACAGTGGATGACCTTGACCGTCCAGATGCTACTATATGACCATTAATCAAGTCATTGAACGCCATGTGTTGCAACGCATCGTTCCGAGTCCACTTGTTTTTGCTGCATCGCTTTATCATTTCGTAGTTTAGAAGTTACGGTACAAATACGTCCGAACGCGAAAAAACCTATGTTGCTTTCCACACCTACGCATGATTGTCCTCCCGAATTCGCATTCTGAAAATACCATGGTGGTGGTTAGAGGCTCTGCTGCTAGTTATGCCACGTTAGAGGCTCTGCTGCTAGTTATACCACGTTTTACCCAAAAATGGCATTTGGTTAGCGGCCAGGAATCGAAGACCGACAAAATAGACCTGTCAGTCGGCAACAGACCGACGTTTACCTAGACACTACCTGGAATGTCAACGGTGAAAGGTAGGCAATATTTTTTGTTGTATGCCACTGAGTGAATGGAGGATGCGTTTACGCGCTGGTGAAATCCGCGTTTCTCTACGTGGTCTAGAAAAAAAAGTTGATGAGAGAACAGATTTTCCGCCCCCTTGGACAGGAATATGGGTATGGTTGCGGGTGACAGTTCGCAAGTTATAAAAAGAATCTTAACCTGGGCAGTATTTCAAATAATCACAAGTATTTAGTTTGATAACGTTTCCATCCACAGGGCTCTGTCGGTTTCTCTGGTCCCAGAGGTACCAAAGGAGATCAAGGTGCGCGTGGTGCCTCCGGAGATAAGGGCTCCAAGGGAGACATGGGCATGGACGGAGACAAGGGCAACATGGGTGAGAAGGGCGAACGCGGAGAACCTGGGCCGCAGGGCATGCCCGGACTGGAAGGACCAGAGGGAGCCAAGGTAAGGCTGTATTTCAACGAAGCTTTATTTTTAATACTTGGTAACATGTGAAGCCTAGAGACTAAAAACTTGCAACAAAACATTGCCTAACATGCTTTAAAAATAGCATAGGTTCTCGTAAAAATATGAGTACCTCAATATGGCGGAATTACTCATCACTGTTTCAGTTTCAAAATGGAATACAAAGACAAAACCAATATATACTATGCAATATACATGCTAATAATCTGATTATAGATGTGTGATTCCACCCACATGATCTGTCGATTCACTCGCAGCAGCATTATTCTTACACTCGGAATCAACTGGCCACGGGTTCGGTGTGCTGGCCCCTGTACTTGCTCGCCTTGCGTTTTGAGGATCCACGCGCTTTCCAACGCCTGCGTCTCCCTGGAGTTTGTTGAATCGCAAGATTCCGGTGTATTGAAACCTTTGTCTTATCGCCCAGAGTTTTATGGCACGCGAGTTTCCAGCGTACCGACTTCCTGTGCCTGCTTCCCCATGTGTTAAAGGTCTGCGGGTTTCTGTTGCTCTACCTTCACTTGCCTGCCTTGAGGGTTTTGAGAGCTACGGTTTTCTTTACTTGATTTCAATGATTTTGGGCCGAGGGCCTGTGAGTTTTCTCCGGGCTGACTGTACCTGTTCCACAAAGGTTTTCAGAGTCGACGAGTTTCTGTTGTGCTGACTCCGTGGACCTGCTCCCTCTGAAATTTGATGGTTCGCAAGTTCCTTGCGAGCTGACTCCCCTTGCCTGCTCGTCAGGGTTTTGAGGGTCCGCGAGGTGAGGTCGGTCCGATCGGCCTGCCTGGAGACAAGGGCAAGCTGGGGCCGCCCGGCTTCCAGGGCTACCCGGGCTCGCCGGGCGAGAAGGGCGACAAGGGATCGCAGGGTCAGCTGGGTCAGCCGGGCCACAAGGGCGAACAAGGCCCGGACGGCATCCCTGGAGATCGGGGCGAACGAGGACCCAGGGTGAGCGTTCAGAGCCCCGTACAACGTCGCAGGTGTCGGAAGCAGCACGATGTAGTTAGTTAATAGATTGATGCTTAACGTGAGGACTCCTGATGCCCCAGTTTGACACTATTTTCAGTGAATTTTTGGTTTGTTTTTATTGGTTTATTTAGACACACAAAATGCAAAATATAGCTTGGCAAAGCGACTGAAGGTCATTTGCTCCTACACACACACACACACACACACACACACACACACACACACACACACACACACACACACACACACACACACACACACACACACACACACACACACACATACACACACATATACACACACACACACACAATATGACTTAAACTAATGAACCAACAACTACAATACATACACGCTTGCCACAAGCACAGAGGCGAACGTTCAAGATCCGTGAAACAAAACAAGGTCCCAGCCCATCTCGTAAATGTAAATGAAAATATACATATATATATATATATATATATATATATATATATATATATATATATATATATATATATATATATATATATATATATATATATATATATATATATATATATATATATATACATACATATGTATATATACATATATATACATACATATATACATATGTATGTATATATATACATACATACATATATGTATATATACATATATATTTATTTATTTATTTATTTATTTCTTTATTTATTTCTTTATTTATATATATATATATATATATATATATATATATATATATATATACATATATGAATATATATTATGGTACCTGAGATATACCATAACACAAGCAGTGTTAGTTAGTTAGACTGCTCCTGTCATAGGAGCACTAACTAGCCTAGGTTCATGTGAGTTCCTCTTGGTATGTCGTGTTAAAATATCGTAGCAGAATGTAGAATGCATTGTTCGGCAGTGGAGGTTAGCTCGTAGGCGTGGGAGGAAAATCTCGCGAGTTTATGATTGCCTCAGCGGAATGCACATTAAATTTACATTACTGCAGCAGGTGGCAGTTTACATTATTGCAGCAGGTGGCGGTTTACATTATTGCAGCAGGTGGCAGTTTACATTATTGCAGCAGGTGGCAGTTTCTTGTATGGTATGGTAGAAAGTTATCTATAACACACCGCGACTGATTATCAATGATTTTCTCCATAAGCCTTCCCTCATCTACTATGCAGTGCATCTATTATGAATCGGTGATGTCATTTCAGCTTTATTAGCATACGTATAGTATGGTGTAGTCGTGAAGCGTTAAGATTAATAATCCATTTAAGCATAGCATCTAGATTGCAGAATCGGATGTCTTAGCATTTCTATACATTGGTATCAGTGTATTGCTTGTATTCACATGATATCCGCATAAACCTCCAGAATTGTAATGACGGTGTCTTTTCCTCTGTAATTGTAATGACGGTGTCTTTTCCTCTGTAATTGTAATGACGGTGTCTTTGCCTCTGTAATTGATTTGGCGATCACTGCTGCATACCATATTTCCTTTTCAGGGCTTCCGAGGCTCCAGAGGGCGGCGAGGCGCGCGCGGACCCATCGGACCCAAGGGCGACTCTGGCCAACCGGGACCACCTGGCTCCCAGGGCGAGCAGGGTCCGCCGGGACCGGAGGGTCCGCGAGGGTTCCACGGTCAGCACGGGCCGCCAGGAGTGGACGGCAAGCGTGGAGTGGCCGGCCAGCCTGGAGAGCGGGGACAGCAGGTGCGGTGCCGTCGGTAGTTGGTCGATGTTGCGCCCACGATTGCATTCCTATCAGTTGGTTTGTGACGTTCTGGTAGCAATTTGTTGCATATCTACACATTTACTATATTTGACATGTTCGCTGTTGTATTTGTTCCATATTCTTTCTACAATATTATATAAATATGCCTTGTTTTGACAGCATATTTCTTGTATATAGGTAAGAAAGAACTTCTATGACATCCCGGCAGCTCTGTTGTCTCAGTTTCAGTCCAGTCATTGGGCGCTGAGGCGTGCACCACGACCTGGCCTCTGACCTGCCGGCCGTGACCTTCACAGGGTGAGCCGGGCCCAGCGGGGCGGCAGGGCCCGGCCGGCGTGGTGGGACCGCCGGGCCCCATGGGCGAGCCAGGCGCCACCGGCGAATACGGCTCGCCGGGTGTGCCCGGCCCGCCGGGCGACTCGGGTCGGCCCGGAACTGCCGGCGGGGAGGGCCCGCTGGGACCGATCGGCGCCCAGGGCAAGACCGGCGCCATCGGCTCGCCCGGTCTGCCCGGTTTCCCCGGCGAGCGAGGCTTGCCTGGACTGTCGGTAAGCTGCGTGCGCAGTCTGGTAGTCTACTGTTACGTGGCAGTGGTTCCTTGTGAAGGCAACTTTTGCACGATGCATTTTGTGTTAAGGTGGCATCTGTTGCTTGAGCTGCTAGTTCGGTTGTATATCTCATAGGGTTCAAGCCAACTTTGATGCCACTTATCTGCAACTTGTGTAGCGTCATCAGTTCATCGTGAATTATTTGCATGGTCGGTAGTACTTGCTAGCGTCAATGAATCTCCAGCGCATGCGTGCTGGCTCAGACTAACGATAATTTCTCACCAGGGTCTCCAAGGCCTGAAAGGAGAAATGGGTCCTTACGGCATTCAAGGTGTCCACGGAGATAAAGGACAGATGGGCCCATCTGGAAAAGAGGGACCACCCGGATCTCAAGGACCGATCGGCCTTCATGGCAGCCAGGGACCAGCAGGCGCCAAAGGAGATCAGGTCATACCACTGTTAACATGCAGCAATATGTATGGCCGTTGTAAACACAGTACAGATGTTTTGTGTGTCTGAGTCATAACTTGTTTCAAATCCAAGCTCGGCTTTTAGTATATGATGATATGCTATTGGTCCGCACTGTGTATGTACTGGTAGCTTGCGCAACGTCACCATCGTTTCTCCGTGAACGGCAAAAATGAACAACAAAGCCATAAAGATTAGTATGTAGCATTATTAGCATTTTTATCATGCATGTGTGCTTTCGAAATAGCGGCCCACAGGCAATCAATCGATATGTGTGTGTGTGTGTGTGTGTGTGTGTGTGTGTGTGTGTGTGTGTGTGTGTGTGTGTGTCTGTGTCTGTGTCTGTGTCTGTGTGTGTGTGTGTCTGTGTCTGTGTGTCTGTGTGTCGTGTGTCTGTGTGTCTGTGTGTCTGTGTGTCTGTGTGTCTGTGTGTCTGTGTGTCTGTGTGTCTGTGTGTCTGTGTGTCTGTGTGTCTGTGTGTCTGTGTGCCTGTGTGCCTGTGTGTCTGTGTGCCTGTGTGCCTGTGTGTCTGTGTGTCTGTGTGTGTGTGTGTGTGTGTGTGTGTGTGTGTGTGTGTGTGTGTGTATCGTCTAGTGTGTAGGTCCAGTGTGACCAAATTCACTTTCAGTTGGGCGTCCGATGTGAATAAGAAGCTTCTATTTTCCCATCAAAGTTGCAAATAAAAGGCATCGAATTGCATATATGAACTTGGAAGACAACTAAATGAGACCATTTCAGGCATGTGTGGTTTCCAGCAGCTGTGGTCTGGTCTGATGAATACCTGCAGTTAGACCTGCAGTAAAAACCTGCAAAACGAGGCAGCTGACGTTAACTGAACTGTATGTATGCATCATGCATATCTAGATACCATAGATATTGGCCAGTAAATGATGCAAATACAAGCAAAGGTACTGACATATGATAACAATATGTTTCCTGTTGTGTGTCACTTTCCACACAAAGGTTTGAATCTGCACAAACTGCAGGTCAGTGGCCACCGAACGTTGATCCTGTCCATGAGCCGTCGCCTGGCTGGTCGGCCGACTGTCCACCCTTGTGTGGCGCACGTGTCACGGTGTGTTGGCAGGGCTCCCCCGGCCTGGCTGGAGCCACCGGCCGTGACGGTCTGCCGGGTCTCAGTGGAATGAGGGGGTTGCCCGGCCCCGTCGGCGCGCCTGGAGAGGACGGCGAGAAGGGCGACGCCGGTCCGGCCGGCGAGAAGGGCCACCAGGGTCGCGTTGGCGAGCCGGTATGAGAGCCGGTGGTGTGTTTTGCTGAACGCCGAGAGGTGTACATAAGGCTAGCTTACCCTTCCCTGATATACCGATGGTGTTGATTATTTGAATTATTGAACATGTGTTATGGGAAATTCGATAAAATGTGGTATGGACTCATACGGCTCCACACAAAGCTTGCATTGCAAGAGACGTACCGTATTTGAACGTTTTTACAACAATAGATCAAGAGCATCGGCAGTGATGATCGATGCATCGAACTATGCACTAGATCCAGGCACCATGTGTAATGCTGATAGGTGCACTAGAGCTACATCATCTCCCCTGATCAGTAAGGATAATTTGCTATAAGATGCCATAAAATTGCACCCGTAGTTGGTAAGCAGTATTGAGGAAATCAGTGCATATAAAGTTATCTCTTCGTACTATGCATTCATGTTTTGAAATGTCCATGGAAAGCGGAATTCGTCATCAGACTTCAATACCCTGACACCTGAAGAATAATCTCGTTCTCCCGATTCTCATGCGCATTCATTGTGGACTTTATGCATAGCATACTCAGTGTGATTGTCCGTGACGAAAGTAATGCTGATTGCTGGCGACGGCTTCTATATGTTAACATCGTCACGATCCACGAGGGCTGTGACATTCCTCGCGATGACGTCAGGGACTTCCCGGTCCGACCGGGCCCATCGGAGCTCGGGGCGAGCCCGGACCTCCGGGCCCCACCGGAGAACGCGGCCTCATCGGCAAAATGGGACGACCCGGCCGCAAGGGCGAGACGGGACCTCAGGGCAAGCTGGGTGTGCCGGGCGCCGCGGGCAAGCAGGGCTTGCCCGGTCCGTCCGGCCAGAAGGGCAACACCGGCGACCGCGGAAAGCGAGGTACGCCTGAGGTGGCTGCGTGGTGTAAGTCCCGAATGGTGGGCTGGAAATGACACTCGGGAAGACACTGGGTGGTGTGAGCGCACTGATGTTGACTTAGCTGCAACGGGAGCTCGCTTGTTCCGCTTTTTAGCGCAGTTCTTAGGTACATTCTTTTGAAAGATATGGCCGTACGATGGTCTTAGAGTCGATCGTATGCCACAATGACCGGCTGGAGTGGCCTCGTCACTGGGGCATCACACGGTAGACTAGTGAACAGCTTCATGTTGGAAATTCACGCCTCATGCCGAATATCTGTGTTCCTAGAATAGCACAGTTAAAGCTCAACGATTGTATATGATGCAGGTCACCCGTCGTTATACACGTAGCACCATCACCAACAGCTCACTCCTGCAACAGGACCTCTGGGGCCGCCGGGGCTGTTCGGGGAGCGTGGCAAGGTGGGCAGCCGCGGTCCGGGGGGCCAGCCAGGCCCCACCGGCGCCGAGGGCATGCAGGGCGCCAAGGGCGAGTCGGGCAATGCCGGCCCACCCGGGCCCACCGGCAAGGACGGCAAGCACGGCGGCCCCGGACCTCAAGGCCAGAAGGGCAGCCAGGGTCTATCCGGTCTGCAGGGAGCACCTGGCAAACGCGGCTCACCTGGCAGAGAGGGCCCCAAGGGAAGCCCCGGAATCGAGGGCTCGCCTGGTCCAGTCGGAGAGTCCGGCACACAGGTAGGTGTGGCGAACATGATCTCGACATGTGGCACGGTGTACCTCACTCACCTCCTCCTCCCCCCCCCCACTCCGACTGACTTTGCCGTCAGCTAAATTGTTTCAATTGGATTACTTTCCAGCATGAATAAGGTCTTTTGAACTTCACCTAGATTTGAAATATTGGAAGTAAGCTGGAAATGAGTATTCACGTATTGATTAACTGCATGGATGTGCCAACCACTTTGGAACCTCAATCTCATTTGAGGCCTAGGCACGGAGAGATTCAACTCCTATTTTGGAGGAATGACCCTTAAACGGGGTAAAAAGTCACGTAATTTCCCATTTGTCTTTCTTGATACCCACAGTTACAATCCTTCAGTGAAACAGCGTAACCTGGCTGAGATATTGTTCACAAACCTTTTTATTTGTACGTGATGTGGAAGAGCCAAAGCTAGCTTTTGTGCTCGTATGTCTAAGTAATAATTGTCCGTTGTCTGCTATAATATCCACCGTATAGCCTTTCATGTCCACTGTCTGGTTCGGAATGTTCTTTGCCACCTGCGCAACATCTCTTCTGTCTGCAGCGTTCACTGTCTGGCCGGTGGTATCGTGACCTGTGCTATTTATAATTATACCTGAAATGCTCAATGGTGTGTGATCTGAAATCTGGTGCGTGATGTCTGTCCCGTCTGTACGCTCACTGTCCGACCTGCAGTGGACGCTGTGCAATCTATGGTCGCTGTCCAGTCTGTATCCTGCCTTCTATGTTCCGCAAAGTCCATCGCCCTGTCTGTACTATTTGCCGTCTGGTCTGTACTATCCACCTGTACTGTCCAGCACCTGTCCACCTGTCTGTACCGCCCACCGTCTGGTCTGTACTGTTCACCGCTCTGTATGTAATGTCCACCGTCTGGTTTGTACTGTCCACCGCCCTGTCTGTGCTGTCCACCGCCCTGCCTGTACTGTCCACCGTCTGGTCTGCTGTGTTTCCCTGACGCTCCGTGGCTGTGTGGCAGGGCACAAAGGGAGAGCCCGGTGTGCCTGGCCAGGACGGGAAACCGGGTCCAACCGGACCACCAGGCGAGGCTGGACCTCGCGGGGAGGAAGGCATTGACGGTGGCCCGGGAAAGCCGGTGAGTGGCGCTGTCCCACCCTGACTCTCGTTTCACGTGCGAGAGTCACGCATGTCCGTGGCAACCATTCGTGAAATGTACCTGTGACAAAGTAAATAGCGCGAAACCGGCCACCACTCACCAAGAGCCTACCAGTATCTCGCAGTTTCTATCCAAACTTAGTGACTTACTACGATCTTTCGGACTCGCCTGCACCTCCTTGCCGGAGCGAGATCTGAATTATCGTACTGAACCCATTTATACCCCTCCCCGGTCCGAATCGCCTTTACTTCCGGCCGACTTTCAGAGCAACTCAATCTCTGCACCGACGTTGCCATCTGCCAACACCGGCAGATCATTACCAATTCCGGACGTACGCCTCCAGAGGCATGAAGTCGAAAGACGCGCCCGCGATGCGAAGCGAGCGCGTCTTGCTGAAATGGATAGGGTCCGTGCGGCAGCCTGTCAAGGAGCGGACAAGCCTGCTTCTCCCAGTCCAGCCACTCCTTCGCCGCGAAGGCGCGTGGAGAGTCCGTCCGGATCTCCAGCTGTGGTGAATAGCCCCCAAAATATGCCCTCCCCCTCCGCCACGGGCGAATGCTCTCCAGACTCCCTCCTCGCCCCGCCGATGTGTGGAGGCCCCGTCCCGTGCACCGGCTCCGAGGTGGAACTTGTCCGGTGTCGATCTCCCTCCACCGGCGTCCCTGGGCGAATCTTCCAAGGCGCCAGTGCCGCGTGTAGACGCGCGTGCTGAGAAGCGTGTGTTACCTTGGGTGGGGTCGCTCCCGGAAGGTGATTCGCATAGGCCACGGCAGCGGACATCCTCGCTGTGGGTGGATCCCGGAGAGTACGGTCGGCCTCCGAGGGCTCGAGTCGACAGCCAATTTTAGTGGAGCACTCTAGTCAACTCTAGTCGGTGACTTTGCTTTTTAAGCTGTTTTACTACCCCGAATTAGCATTTAATGCCTCTTATTTTCGAATGGCTCAGCAGGGGGTTCGTACAAACATGGCCGACCTCGTGACAGTTTGAAATTAGTACTGCCCGAAATCAGTACTGCCCGATGGTTGGGTGTCTCCAAGAGACAAAGTTACTACCATACTCCTCTCTCCAACTAAAACGTTATTCTGTTATAGCGAAAAACAGGGCATCAGAGATCATTGCGCACGAAGGTGTACTTTTAGCTGTACACCATGATGTGGCAGTCTGGTTATTTCGGCCAGTGCGTCTGGCGTCGTAGAAGAGGTAGACGTGTGCTGTTGGCTGCGACTGTTCATCGGATACTCAGTCCGTAAAACACTGCGGTGATGTCCAGGACCTCGTTGATATTTGCACGCACAGGCACACGAGATATAACCACGATTGTCGGAAACCCAGCTCTCAGTTCGATCGGCACTCTGTCCGTCCCCACGCCAAACCAGATCACGAAGAGGTAGTCACCGTAAGATGTTCGGCGGGAGCGTTGGTAACAGCTCGGCGTCTGGTGATGGTCTGCCCTGTCGAGGGTCCTGTCCCGGGGTATTTATTCACTTATGCATATATACTACCGGAAAAAGCCTGCACGCTGACCTTTGGTGGGGTGGAGGCCAACGTGCAACGCATGTGGGTCATTGTGTGTCGATGAGTTGCTGATAAGAATGCGGACGTGCGCCTGTTTATTTAAGTTGTCAGTATCTGTAATTGAGCGTGCCATGTGCGTTTATGTACTCTAACCTAGGCTCGCAGTTTGACAGCTTGCAGGTGACGTATGGCTTACGTTAAGTGTGCGGCCGTGCGACCGCAGTATTTGCATAGCCGGGCTGTCGGCGTATATTATTGCCGAGCGGAGCTCGGTGGCGTCGGCGTGCGCGTGGCGCGTTTGAAGGTGATGTCCGTGGGCTGGTCGGGAAGTGTGGTGGTATGCGTGATTGCTATAATACCTCCCCAAACGATCAAATATTCCGATTCGGAGGGCAGATATCCTAGGGATGTGTTGTATGAACCGTGAGGTACCAGGTACGGGAAGAAACGGAATATGTCGAACGCAAGAAGAACATGGAGTAGCGGAATGCTACGCGCAAACTGTGTAGCGGGTAATACCTGCGAATGCAAAATGCCGGCTTGCGCTAGGGCCAATTTGGTGGTTAAGCTACTTAGCTCAAAATGTAGGCGATGAAGGGTTTGAGTCACCTGGCGGACGTTGTCTTCTATGTAGGTCAGGGAGACAATAAATGCGAAAGGACTGCGGTCTCGGGATACCCGATCGTGTATGGGGTGTAGGATCCAGCAAATCGTGATAGGTGGCGGATATGTCATTAGTATCATGCTCGAGGAGGTCAATTTCTCGGTTGGTTCTGTTTACGTTAGTCGAGAGCATGGATTCCGTGGTTTCGGTAAGATTGCCCAAGCCGAAATGGCGGTTCGCGAGGGCGCGGGATATTTTGGAGAGTACGCGAATGGCGTCGCGAATGTGCGCTATTTGGGTACCGTACTGGGTCATGGGGATTGAGACGGTCACGGCCCAGGAGCTGTAGCTGGGGTACGTTTTACCTAAGGGGATAAAGAGGTGTCCGGGGTCCCGTGGGGCATTTTCTGGGAGGGCGTCATTTCCTCCGCGAACCAATATAATCCAGCCAAGAATTAACCAGCTTACCCCGAGAGTCATTGTGCACTGAAACAGAAGACATTGCTTATGATGGCATCAACAATCGTAAACAACATGCGACGATCAAACAACAGATCCGATGGCGTTCTACTCTGGGAACATCCATTATTTGCGAATGTTTGCATTTGCACATTCGCGATGTTCACCTCTGGAGATGAACATCGGGATTCGGACTGTAGGCGAGGTCGTTTTTCCTGTGTCTGCACTTCTTCGTTCTCCGGTTCTTTCTCCGGTTCGTTCTTACGTTTCCGTTCGTTGGCTGGAGAGTCCATAAACTGACCAAGCCGTAACCCTTCGTTTTGGCGCGCATAATCCGTTAGTTGCTTCCTTGAACGTAAATCGTAACGGTGAGTCGGTTGCGTGTGGAAATACTCACTGTTCAGTTGCGGTTGTGTTTGTCTCGAACTCCCTTCTCTGTCCGTTAACAGTGATGGGTCATTAGCATGAGGCAAATCAACCTTCGAAGGGTCCGCAGGGAATGGTGGGATTTCGCCATATCCCTGTTCCGTGGTTCTATAACCATATCCGGCCGCCATGGGCTGCGTATCCTCGCATGGTAACTGACGCTGCTCGTACCAGAGGCGATCACTAAGGGGGAGCTTAGCTGCGCGTAGGGGCTGGTGGCGAAGCGGCTCCTCCTCCCGTCTCGTACTTACCTGAATTGGTCGTCGTACGGACTCATATGTTCTATTCCATATGTCGTCAATGTTGCGGGGTCTCAGGTTCTCTGAATGTGCCAACTTGGTTTTTCCATTCATGTTTTTTTATCACATAATTTTCGTTGCCTATTTTTGAGACGATTCTAAAATAGGGCTTCCAGAACAATGTAAATTTTGTCGACTCCCCTGGTTTGACTGAGGGGTCGTGGTAATAGACGGGGTCTCCTGGCTTGAAGGAAGACGCTTGAGCATTCCGGTCATTTAACGCTTTGTTGTGATCTCGGGACTGCTGACGATTTTGAACTACGTCCTGGAAGGCGTTGTGCAAAAATTCAAAAGTTTGGGCAACGTAATCCTCTCCTGCGTAACGAACACGAGGTTGTAGGAAGGTGTCGATGGGAACTCGGGCATCTCTTCCGTACATGATGACAAAAGGAGAATGGTTCGTAGATTCGTTCTTGCTTACTCGATAGGCGGCTAAGCAAGGGTCCAGCACTTGATCTCGTTGACTTTGGTTTTCGCTAATTTGCTTGGAGATCATTTCGTTCATGGTTTTATGAAAACGCTCAGTTAAACCATTACTTTGTGCGTGATAACTTGATGTACGGAGTTTCGTTACTCCCAATTCCTTGCACACTAAATCCATAATAGCGTTGCAATATTCTGTGCCCTGGTCACTGAGTAGCATGTTGGGACAACCGTGTCTGGGCAGGAATTCTTTCAAGATTAATTTAGCAATGGTTTCCGCGGATTTGTCTGGTATAGCCCAAGCTTCTGGCCATCCAGTGAAGTGGTCCACAATCGTGCAGACGTAACGGTTACCTCTGTCCGAAATAAGAAATGGGCCACAAGTGTCGATACCAATTATGTCAATTGGGTATCGTGGCATCGAGCATGTCTTGCATGGGACGCCTTTCTTTCCTGAGTTTTCTCCTGTTACACGTTTCACAAGTCTGTACGTATTGCTTCACGTCTTTTAGCATGGTTGTCCAATAATATGATTTTGCTACTTTGTCGATAGTTTTCTCAATTCCCAAATGTCCTCAGAAAAAGCCATCGTGCATGCACTCTAACACTGGTTTCCTGAAGGGAAGGGGCAGCATCAGTTGCATTCGAGTTTGCGGGCGCGTTTTTGTACCTCTTTCTAAATGGTAAAGTAATTCATCTTCCATACAGTATTTAGCCATAAATTGAGAATGTTCTTTGTTCAGTTCCAATCTAATGGTCTCCAGTTCTTCATCTGCTAATTGCGCCTGTTTCAGGTCGGGCAGGCTAGGTAGAGCGGGGTTTGTGTTGTTCGTCTGGACGGGCATCATCTCTTCACCTTCGGAATCGGATTCTGATTGGTACGCATTGTCGACTACGTTAATTTCCTCATCTGGGCCTTTCCAGTCTAAGTGTTCATTGTCTGCTAGGTCTCCGGCTATAGGCGTGTTCGAGAGGCGTGACATCACATCAGCAGTGTAGTTTTTGGGTCCAGAAATGTATTCAATTTTACATCCGTATTCGCCTAACATGATAGCCCAACGTTGTATGCGTGGGTTTTTCATTTCACTTGTGAATAGGTGTGTCGACGGCTTGTGATCTGTGTACACGGTCAGCTGTGTTCCTACGACTATATGGTGGAGTTTACCTAAGCTGTAAATAATCGCGTAAGCCTCGCGTTCGATGGTTGGCCATTTTTGTTGTGCATCTGAGAATTGGTGCGACACATACTGTATGACTCGGTCCTGACCATCCTGTTCTTGAGTAAGTACAGCGCCTAGAGCGTACTGGGATGCGTCGGTATACAACTTGAAAGGCTTGGAGATGTCTGGAAAAGCCAACACTGGGGCTGTGACTAAACTGTTCTTCAACGTGTCAAAGGCCTGTTGCGCTTCGGGGGTCCATTTACATTTGGCATTTTTCTTTGTCATGGCCGTTAGGGGTCTTGCAACTTTGCTGAATTCGGGAACGTACTTTCGGTAATGGGAAGCCATGCCTAGAAAGCTTCTGACCTGACGGACCGTAGTCGGGCTGGCATTGACTGTACGACTTGGACTTTCTCTGGATTTACTGATATTCCTTCATTGGAAACAACATGTCCGAGGTAATTCAGCTTCTCACGTAAGAATTCACATTTTGACTTTTTCAACTTAAGATTCGCTTTTCACAATCGGTCAAACACTATTTCTAAGTGCTTCACATGTTCCTCAAAAGTGTTACTGAAAACAATGATATCGTCCATGAAAGCCAGGGCAAACGGTCGAACATCACCAAGAACAGCGTTCATCAGGTTTTGGAAAACAGCTGGGCTGCCAAATAAACCAAAGCACATTCTATTGTGTTCAAATATGCCTGCATCGGTTCCAAAGGCGGTCTTTTCTTGGTCTTCTTCTGCAATGGGCATTTGCCAGAATCCTGCTTTTAAGTCTAAACAGCTCCGGAACTTCGATTTCCCTAGGGATAATAAAATGTTGTCTGCAGCGGGAATACTAGGCGCAGGGACAATAGTGACAGCATTTAATTTCCTGAAATCCAAACATACACGGTATGTTTTGTCCTTTTTGGGTACTACAATGACTGGAGATAACCAAGGGGAGTTACTTCTGCGTATAATTCGAGCGTCGAACATTTCCTGAATTTGATTGTCCAATATTTGGCGGTGTGCCAATGGCAGACGGTACGGTTTTTGCCTAATTGGCTGATGGTCCTGAGTATTGATTATCATCTATGTTGCATCGGTCATTGTCAATTCTATGTCTTTTTGCACGAAAACATCAAGGTTTCTGGAGAGGGTTTCGCTCATTTGCTTCCTTTGAGGTTCGGGAATGTGATCCAAATTAAATGCACTCAATTTGTCCTCAGGTGAATATGGCATGTCGGCTGGCTGGGAGACCGACGAAATATCGGCTTTCACTTCGATGTTGCTTTCCGATAATTTTGATTCAATCAAAAAGAAATCATGATACATTCGTACTTTTCCCAGAGTAATGCGTATTTTCACACATTTTGATATGGACAATTTATGACCCGAGGCAGAGATGAGTGATATGTTTTTCTTTTCTTCGATCGGTTTGACAAGGTTGGGATCGCACAGGGTCAGGAAATGTTCGTCAACAAGAGATAATTGAGCACCAGTATCAACAGGTGATCGAAATGGTTGGGAGTCTATACAAATGTCTACAAAGGGGCAATTTTCACTTACCTGGCAGACGGAAGCTCGTTGTTCGAGCGAGGTTGGTGAGTCGGTGTGAGGCCTCTCTAGTTTTCCGAGATTCTCGGCTGCGGGGGCTGGGGATGAGACATCTCATAAGCCCTTTTCCGACACATGCGCTGGATGTGTCCGGGAAAATTGCAATAGTTGCAAATGGGTCTGCCTTCTGCCGTCCATCGGTACGCACTTCGGGGGAGGGGGTTCGGTGCTGTGGGAGTTCCTTGGGGGTCTGGTAGCGGTCATTTGGCGGCGGAGCATACTGCCTGGGTGGTCGCGATTGGTACACGTGGGGCAGTGTGAATTCCGGGGGTGGTTCCTTGGGGTGCCTCTGGTACTGAGTTTGCTGCTGCGATCTTACCTGTGGCGGTTGTGAATGCTGCTGAGGGGCATGACTAATTGGTCTACTCGTGAGGCTAAATTTGACACATCTGTCAGCTGGGAGATCTGTCCGGAGAGGTGGTCGGTAACATGTGTGGCAATGGCGCTAATATCCATTGGCTCATGGTCTTTGGTGTGTAAGTCTACTAAGTATTGAAGATTGCGCTCCTTTTCGGCTGCGGTTACGGCTTGTTCAAGTGTAGCGGGATGTTTACGTATTAGCGATACCTGCATGCGTCTGTCGTACAGGCCATCAATGAAGTTTCCAGAAAGTTGAGCTTGAATGGGAGGCAAGTCGATTTCCGTACTCGAGTATAATTTGTGAGCGAGAAGGTTGATCCTCTCGCCGTACTGTTCCAAGGTTTCATTTTGTGTTTGTTTGACCCCTTTCTGTTGCTCTTGCACAGTTCTGAGGTCATGCATACCGGCAGATCTTACGGTCATCTCTCGTTTTGAAACGTTCCATGACTGGGGCGTGGCCCGTTGTCCACAATTCGAATGTACTGTCGTTTTGCGGCACCGATCAAGAGTCGTCCAGCAATTAAGAGTCATTTTTTCATTTCCGCCACTACATCTGTAAACCTCGTCTGCAGTGTCGACCCATGTCCGTAATCCATCAGAGTTCTGGCCATCGAATCTCTTGCTTTGACTTAGCACATCGGTTAGGAAAGGAGCCATCGCAATGTCATCTCCCATAGTGCACACGTTGGAATCCATTGCAAGCGTTGAGTAATGTTGGTCATCAGGGGCAGTTTCGTGAGCCGTATTGAACCGTTTTGTACGTTAACAGGTTAAAGTAATCAGCAAAATTATCAACACAAACAAATTTTTAAAACAGTTGTCGACAGCTGGGTATTTTACTGTATACTTGGTACCAGCCGGTAAGGAGGCGAATGCAGACGACAGCGTCAGACGCTCGAACGGCCGCTCGTGTCGAATTTCGCGACGCCGTCGACACTGATGGAGTCTGTTACGGTGATGTCCGAGAAGTCGAAGTCGTTCGGGATCGAAGATGATGGAAACGGAGAGCCGTCTGGTTGTGCAGAGTAGAGTGAGTGTGGCGGTAGTAGCTGGTCTTCAGGTCGGACGAGTCTTGGAGGACCTTCCAGGCAACAATCGACCACTTCCTTGTCGTGCAGTAGGATTAGGAATGGGTACTCGTCCGGGGTTACCGAATTGAAGCCGCAGCAGCGATGAAGGCAGGGAGGACAGGTACAGCGATGGAAGCGGAAGGTAGATGTGGTGGTTAGATCACACCCACAAAGATGGCAGTAGCCGCACTGAAAGCAGTACTTGTAGGCTGTATTGGTATGGCAGTGGCAGAAGTGTCCGTCGCGACGGAGGTTTGTCCAGTAGGATTTGTGGTAGCTGCAGAGGCTGTCTTCGATGTCCGAGTAGGTGGTTCGGAGTTCGGCTACTGGGATGAGGAGGTCCCAGCAGGTGCAGCTACCGTGGGTGATATAGTCTAGGTTGGTAGCCGATACCCACTGACCTGACTTGGCGCTCGGTTCGATGGGGACGGAGAGGCCGATGTGCAGTCCTCGTTGCGGTTGCTGAGTCTGGGCGAGGACTGCCTGCAGGTCTCGGCACCACTGTGACAGTCTGGTTATTTCGGCCCGTGCGTCTGGCGTCGTAGAAGAGGTAGACGTGTGCTGTTGGCTGCGACTGTTCATCGGATACTCAGTCCGTAAAACACTGCGGTGATAGTCCAGGACCTCGTTGATATTTGCACGCACAGGCACACGAGATATAACCACGATTGTCGGAAACCCAGCTCTCAGTTCGATCGGCACTCGGTCCGTCCCCACGCCAAACCAGATCACGAAGAGGTAGTCACCTTAAGATGTTCGGCGGGAGCGTTGGTAACAGCTCAGCGTCTGGTGATGGTCTGCCCTGTCGAGGGTCCTGTCCCTGGGTATTTATTCACTTATGTATATATACTCCCGGAAAAAGCCTGCACGCTGACCTTTGGTGGGGTGGAGGCCAACGTGCAACGCATGTGAGTCATTGTGTGTCGATGAGTTGCTGAAAAGATGGCGGACGTGCGTCTGTTTATTTGAGTTGTCAGTGTCTGTAATTGAGCGTGCCATGTGCGTTTATGTACTCTAACCGAGGCTCGCATTTTGACAGCTTGCAGGTGACGTATGGCTTACGTTAAGTGTGCGGCCGTGCGACCGCAGTATTTGCATAGCCGGGCTGTCGGCGTATATTATTGCCGAGCGGAGCTCGGTGGCGCCGGCGTGCGCGTGGCGCGTTTGGAGGTGATGTCCGTGGGCTGGTCGGGGAGTGTGGTGGTATGCGTGATTGCTACAATGACACCTCTTATCAGGAGGTACCGCTGGATACTTCTCTCCAAACAGTCGCTGCTGCCATCAGATTAATTTGTCATACGATAACAATATGCTCTGTCTATCTTCCTCCTGGGCATTCGCTGGCGTCTGTGGAGCCCAGTCGCCTGATGCTCCAACTGGCCCAGCCTGGCTTGCTCCTCGGCGACTTTAACGCTCACCACGTCTCATGGGGACGTGCCTCTATAAACTATCGCGGTCGAGGTGTGGAGAATATTATTCTGGACGAAGCCCTCGGCATTTTAAACACGGGTGCAACCACCAACGTCGCTCTTCTGGTCTTATATCCGCAATTGATCTGAGTCTTGTAAGCCCGTCTCTGGTGCATTGCATGACCTAGTCTGCTTCCGACGACCTACTTGGTAGCGACCATTTCTCCATTTTTATTCAGTACAATGACAGCGTGATGCTTGGCTCCAGACCTCAGCGGTGGAACTTAAAGAAAGCGGACGAGGGAAAATTGGAGGAAAATTTGGAAGCTTGCTTTCCAAGTAATGCTGATGGCTGTGCTGTCTCGGTGGAGCAGTTACATATATGCTTATTGATTCCGCCGATTCCTCCATTCCACGAACTTCTGGTGCTCCACGGCGCTAACCAGTTCCATGGTGGTCAACAGAATGTCGTGACGCTATACGCACACGTGAACGATAATTAAAAACAATTAACAGAAACAGCGACCGGGAAAACTTGATTGCCTTTCAAAAGGCGCGAGCCTTAGCACGCCGAATCATACGAGAAGCTAAATGGTAGTCATGGAGAGAATATGTCTCTACTATTAACCGATTTACCACGACGACCCATGTATGGTCCCATATTAAGTGTTTTATTGCTGGCCAGTATGATGCGGTCCGCCTTCCCGTATTACACGTGGCTGGTGTGGACGTGACCCGCCCCGCTGAGGTTGCTGTGGAAATAGCCCGGGCTCTATTAGCCCGCAGTGGAGATGGAAATCATCACCTATGATTTCTCCGCAAAAAACAAAATCAGAAGCTGAGCCAATTGATTGTTCCGCACCTGATGATCTGTGTTATAGCGAACCATTTGGTATTCATGCGTTGCGTTCCGCAACCAGAAGTCTAAAGAGTGTGGCAAAGAGATCTGATGGAATTAATGGCATGCTAAAACACCTACCTTTGCGAGTACTTGACGCACTTTTGGCATCGTTGAACAGAGTATGGGAGGAGTGCTACCTTCCGGATTCATGGCGGGAAGCCATGGTGGTCCCTGTTCTGAAACAAAGAAAAAGTGGTCTTGACCCGCTGTACTACCGGCTGATTTCCCTGACCTCGTGTCTCTGTCAGCTCCTAGAGAAAATGGTCAACGCGCGACTCACCTGGTTTCTGGAAGCACATATGTTTTTGTGTTACCAACGCACAGTGTGGTTTTAGGAAGCATCGTTGCACAACGGATCATCTTTTGACACTTGACACCGCCATTCGAGTCGCTGTTAAGCGCCGACAACATGTGGGAACTATCTTGTTCGACATAGAAGGAGCCTATGATGCAACCTGGCGACATGGAATCTTGTTAAATGCTGGCAAATGTGGAATCCGCGGGAACTTGAGAGTTTTTTTCCAGGAATTTCTCAAGGATCGTTTCTTTCGCGTCCGGGTAGAACACGAGTTTTCCCATCGTTTCCACCAAATCAATGCAATTACACAGGGCAGTGTTCTCAGTGTTGCCTAATTTGTTATATTCATAAATTACATCGGGGATGCACTGCCGCGTTGCATACACGATCGCCGTTCGTCGACGACTTTGCGATATGGTCTTCTGGCTCCAACACACCATCGCTAACACGACAGCTACAGCTTGCGGTGAACCACCTCCAAAGATGGGGGTATTGCAAATGGACTCCGCTTCTCCACAGACAAAACTGTTGCATGCACTATTGACATAGGTGGTGCTCTCGAGAACTCAACACGAAGTTGTATGACTTGTCTATTCCTGTTTACCCAATCGCGAAGTTCCCCGGGGTGCAGTCCGATAGTCGTTTGACGTACAAACAGCTTTTTAAAGTGATGAGTGAATAATTTTTGAAGTCACTAAACTTGTTGAAGTGCATATCACGAACCTCCTATGGTTCGTACCGAAAGACATTAATGATGTTATATCGGTCACTCATTCGATCTAAGTTGCTATGTGCTATGCTATGTGTATGATGGCGCCTGCAAAAATAATAAGCGTACTCTTGATGCGGTACAACATGCGGCTCTGCGGACCGTCACCGGGGCGTTCAGAACTACGCGATTGTCAGCCTGCTCGCAGAATCGAACGAACCTCCCCTGGCGTCAAGACGTGAAATGCTCTGCCTACGATTCGCATGCAGATTACGCCAGTTTCCCACCCACCCCCACCTACGACGCAGTGTTCTCGCTCCATACTCTAGCACTCTTTCGCAGTGGCAGAAATGTAACAGCTTTGCCGTTCTGTGTACTAATCCGTGCTCTCTTTGAGGAGAGTGGTGTAGGAGTCCGTCGGGTGATGCGTGTGCAGAATCTACCGTACCGCTCTGGGATCTAGTCACCCCTGTAGTTGACCTATCTCTCACAGCGATGCGCAAGGATGATGTAGGATCTTAACCTTTTCGCATGAAAACACTGGAACACTTGAATACATATCAAGGACATGCACCAATGTTTACTGGTGGATCCAAGACTAGCACTGGAACAGGATGTGCTTTCGTATGTGGTACTTCCGCTAAATCTTTTACCCTGCCTGTGTATGCCTCAGTGTATACCTGTGAGCTGATTGCAATAATTAAAGGGCTTCTTTCATCGAGGTATTACAAGATGTTTCATACGCCATACTATCTGACTCTCTTAGCAACCTTTTGGCACCTACCGCATTTTACCCTGCAGACACCCAACTGATTGACATTCTGACACGTCTCACTACTCTGGAACGAGACGGGAAAAGCGTTTGTTTGTGCTGGGTTCCGAGCCATGTCGGAATTTATGGGAATGAGCGAACCGATTCCGCAGCGAAATAGGCAGCCCAGGGACCCCCCACACGTGTTCTCCCACTTCCCGTCAGGGACCACATCTCTGGAATCACATCGCATATGAATCCTAAGTGGCAAAGGAGTTGGAATGCACAGTCGAAAAATAAGCTGCATTCAATAAAACCACACCTTGGAGACTGATCATCATGCTATCTCAGATCCAGAAGTAACGAGATGACTCTATGTAGATTGCGAACTGGCCACACACACACGCTACTCATCTGAGCGAAATGGGCAACCCAGAGACTCCCAACACGTCTTCTCCCACTTCCCGTCAAGGGCAACATCTCTGGAATCACATCGCATATGAATCCTAAGTGGTAGGGGAGTTGGAACGCACAGTCGAACAATAAGTTGCATTCAATAAAACCACAACTTGGAGACTGGTAATCATGCTATCTCAGATCCAAAAGTAACGAGGTGACTCTATGTAGATTGCGAACTAACCACACACACACACACACGTAATCACCAATATCTCCTCTGTGTGAAAGCGAAACCCAAGTGCCTCCGCTGTCTGGAAGCCCTCACGATGTGACAAGTGCTTTTCTCGTGCAAATACTTTTCTAGGGAGCGAAGGTTGTTTTACGTAAATAGGATCGGACATCTGACATATCGCGACGTGCCAGCAGACGATTCGGAAATAATTCATTCCTGTAACATATTTAAGAACCTAAGAGCGATATAATTTCAGGCTATATACTGATGTCCGTAACTCTCCATAGGATTATGGCATGCTAAATGCACGTTATAACCGCTAAATGATCACATTGTTTTGGTCGAGCCGCCTTAAAACCTAAATAACTAACTAACTCACCCATGTCCGTGGTAAATCATGAGTTAAATGTACCTGTGAGTGGCGCTGTCTCACCCTGCCTCTCGTCTCACGTGCGACAGTCACGCATGTCCGTGGCAGTTATTGTGCAGTATGCGGTAAGTGGCGCTGTATCACCCGGACTCTCGTCTCACGTACAACAGTCAGCATGTCCGTGACAATCATGCGTGCAGTGTGTCTGTGACATATATCAGTCATGCATGTAGTTGGCATTCTTATTGGGGAATAGCAATATTGTAGTATTATATGGCCCATTCCACGACAAATCGACAAGTGAAAGGGCCAAAATATCACCCAACATTTTATATTTCGATGAAAATATTTGTGTGCGGTTATCTGATGCGTTTAATCCAGCTGTGCCATTTTTAGAAAGATCAGGTCAACGGTCAAGGAGTTATAGCCTCGGGAATTTTTGATATGTCACCAAACTAGGGTGTCTTTTGAGGTCTTTAACTCAATGAAGAACAATCTTAGTTGTGCAAAAGTATATATCGTTGAACTCACAATGACTCACTGCACCTTTTGGCTCTTTCGAAATTTTCGTTTACGGGATAATTGAAATCGTGACATAGTGACCTATTTCAGTCCTGTCCCGTGACATGGTGCGATTTGAAAAAATGCAGAAATGCAGTTCGATATCTTATCTTTCGAAGCAAAAAAAAGTTTGCTCCTAAAACTCTACATATCCGTTCAAAATTAGGCATGCATGGTTGTTTTTGCGCTAGTTTATCGTGCCCTGTATGAACATGTATTTGGAGCATTATATTACTGAAATATAAGGTTTTTGACATCCGAGGCACGTGATGGGCTATTAATGTTAGTCATCTGATCTTGAATGTTGTGTTGCACAAGTGTTCTAACTCGTGTGGTCAAGGGTTAAACAAGATAAAATGGCATAAATGTCTCCAAATTGTGGAAGTAGATGATTTATGAGTTATACTTTACCATGAATTGCAAGGAGAGAGAAGCGTCCACAACATAACAATCACATTCCGATAACCGAGAAACAATCCGCACACCCATTTATTGTCTCGCGAAAATAAAAAAGCGAATGTAGTGAAATATAAGGAAGGGCACAAGCAAGGGGTGGTACCGTGTTTAGGAGCCCAGTGCTCACTGCTCACTCTCGCTGAACGTGCTGCCTGTGAAGCGAGGAAATTTCTGAGGGTGTTAGCCGCAGTCAAGGTGAAAGTAAAACTATTTATGAGTCGGACCAGATCAGCCGGATGTGTCTCGGCAAGACCGACCGTGGCACGGTGCGACATGTTGATGGAACCAAAAGTAAAGTTCAGAAAAGGCTTGCTTTGGGAAATTTGTGTGAGATGTATGATATAGACAAGCATAACTCTACAAACCCTCGCATCAGCTTCTTAACCTTCGCTGCCCTCCGTCCGAAGCATTGCGTCTTGACAGGCAGCAGTGGGACGCACTCGGTGTGCATGTGCACTTATCATCGAACCCCCAAAACTGCTCATATCCGTTCTCGTCCTTCCCGTTCTCAAATATCGTAACCTCCTCGATCACGCAGTATGTGGCACAGAAAACCGTGATTGCATGATGCACAACTGTGAGGACTGCCCGGGTGAAGACATGGATAATGATGACATGGATAATGAGATTAGGTACAAACAGTGGGTGAGCACGCATCGCTGTACACTCGCAGAAATAGTATAGACCAAAGAGGAAAGCATGCGATATTTGTTTGGACCCGTTTGTAGTGTACTGGGGTGAGGACGAGGTCATCAGAGCTACTGCTGTATCCCTGACGGCACAAAGCACAGCACCGACATGGTGCATGCGTTCCTGCAACGACTTATCCCAGAAATTCGGATCGTAGTGCCTGACCTAGAAAAAAAAAACATTTATTTCACAGATGGCAGTATACGAATAAGCATGACTTCGTCAATGTGTGTCACCATCATACTTATTTTGGGGTATCCTGTGACTGACTTTTGTCACATCTCATGCCAAGGGCGCTTGCGACGGCATCGGGGGACAGTCAAGCGTGACGCAACGCAAGAGAGCCTCAAGCGCCCGCTTAACAACCAGATACTGACGGCAGAGGACATGTTTGAGTGTCTGTCGCACAAGCTAGCCAACTGCATCAAATTCATATTTGTATCAAAGCAGGAGGCAATGGACGTCACAACCCACCTCACCGAGCGCTTCTCGAAAGCCATTACGGTGAAGGGATCGCAGGGGTACCACAAGTTCGCACCGAGGACGAGTAGTCTAGGGGTAAGTTGCCCGTCTCACAATCGAAAGATCGTGGGTTCGAGTCTCACCTACCGCTACTCTTCGCCCGCGACCAATCGGCGTGAGAGATTGGCAACACTACATGACTCAACGGTCGACGTGTCGTAAAACCAATAACCACCACCACCACCACAAGTTCGCACCAGTGACCCATAGCACCGTAATAGTTCATGAACTGCTTACCGATGCGGGGCTTGTGTTAATGGTAGTTGGGTGAAGTGAGACGTGTTGGTGTGCGCGCTGATACAGATTGTGTTGATTAATATTATAGCAGGGACAGATCATCATTCTGAACTGGGATTCTGACAAGGTATGGGATGATCTGCAGATCTGTAGATCATTGCATTGCATTGCATTATAATACTGTACTGCAACACATTATTATATTGCATTCCATTGTGTAATTATGTTACTTTATTTCATTATATCGATGTAGACGGCTCATGATCCAATGCGATTCGTTTCAGGCTCGGCATGTGTCAATGGATGCGTCCGCGCCAAATTTGTTCTCAAGCAGTTCAAGATGAATGCTATTACCCAGTCAATGAGTTTCATCTTTTCGTTTCCAGAATGTGGGATATGAAAGGCCAGAAGGTTGATATTACAGTGATTGGCGGTGATTATAACACTTCAGTGTTGTCCGTGAAATATGATCGTACATTTTTTGGTATGCTGACATTGAGGCAGAAATGCATTGCATTAGGTGATTTCTATTGCTTTTCTCCTTACAAATGACGATCTAAAATTTCACAAATCACCCATCGTCACTTCTGAATTTCCAAAATAGCATTGTGACTGTCTCGAAGGTCAAACTAGGTCACGTTATCTTAGGTCAAAAGCTCAAGATTGCAACAACAACAAAAAAACACGTGAACAAAACTTTAGAAATTGACACAAGATGAATTGGATCATGACGAGTTCAGCGATATATAGCTTTGTGCAATTCGTGTTGCTCTTCATTGAGTTCCAGGTCTCCAAAGACTTAGGTAATCTCTGAAGAATAAAAAAATTCCGATGCTATAACTCCTTAACCCTTGCTCCGGTCTTTCCCAAAATTGCACAGCTGGATTATGGAGACAAACTAACCCTATATAAGCATTTTCATCCAGATGTAGAGTGTAATTTGACCCCTTCACTTGTCGATTTGTCGTGGAATGGGCCAGCTACCACAATTCGGAAACATTTCGGCCATTTGTTCTTGACCTCACAACCAGTTAGAATACTTGTGCAACACAACACTCAAGATCAGATGACTAACATTCTCATCCCATCTCGTGCAACGAACATCAAAAGGCTTGTATTTCAGTAATATACCGTTCTAAACAAATATTTAAACAGGCCACGATAAACTAGCGTAAAAGCAATCATGCATGCCTAATTTTGAACGGATGTGTAGATTTTTAGGGGTAAAACCCTATTTTTTGTTCTTTGCTTCGAAATATAAGATATCGAACTTCATTTCTACACTTTTTCAAATCGCATTGTGACTGTCCCGATAGTTAAAGTAGGTCACGTGACCTTATGTCACCATGTCACGATTTTAAGTGGCCGGTAAGCGAAAATTCCGAAACATCCAATAGATGCAGTTGATTATCGTGAGTTCACCGATATATACTTTTGCACAATTTAGATTGTTCTTCATTGCATTAAGGACCTCAAATGATACCCTTTTTGGAGGCATCTTAGAAATTCCCGAGGATCTCAGAAACTCCTTGACCGTTTACCTGATCTTTCTAAAATTGGCACAGCTTGATTCGGCGCATCAGATAACTCCACACAATTATTTTCATCAAAATATAATATATTGTTGGTTATGCCCTTGTCGATTTGTCGTGGAGTGGGCCATAAAGAAAACAAGCGCATAAAGCCGAAGGTTTGGAAGCTGTTTTGAAGTCATTTATTTGGCGTGTAGTTAAAACATAGCTACTGTACATGTACAGTAGCTATGTTTTTAAAATCCACGTTTGGATCCTCTGCCATTTCATATGGATTTGTCTGCCTATGAATGCAAATGGATGGCAGTTTGACACGCAATGGTGGTGGTGATGAGAATGCAGATGGATGATAGATTTACATGCAGTGGTGATGATGATGACAATGCAGATGGAGGCAGTTTTACATGCAGTGGTGGTGGTGATGACCCTGCATATGGATGGCAGCCTGACATGCAGTGGTGATGATGGTGACAATGCAGATGGATGGCAGTTTTACATGCAGTGGTGGTGGTAATGGCCATGCAGATGGATGGCAGTTTTGCATGCAGTGATGTTGGTAATGATAATGATAGTTGTACCGTATTCTGTTCAATTCTGCAGAGCAACGCCTGTAACGGTGAGGCGCGGTGCCAATGCAATAACCGTTCGTCTCGTGCATGCTGTTGCCGCTGCGCCTGTGCATTATATCAGGGCCACTGTATTCCAGGGCCCCGAAGGACCCGCCGGACCTCAGGGAAGCCAAGGACTGACCGGAGAGAAGGGAGACCTGGGTATGCATGGTCCAGTAGGACCTCAGGGACCTGTCGGGCCTGGTGGCCTGCCGGGGCCCGAGGGACCTCCCGGCATTCGTGGATCGCCCGGACCGGCAGTAAGTTCAGACATGTTCTCTTCTGAGCTGATGTCGGTTTTGCTTTCGCCTGCTCTAGGATGGGCTGCACTGCAATTTCTCAGTGTTCAGTGTTTGCCTTTGCTCCTCCGGTTGAAGCAGCACCAGCCTGTCATGTTCAACTTGTTTTTAAGCGCATGTGAGCATTCGGACTCGGCTTTGTAACCGAGGCTATTTTTGGTACGTGCACCATCCGTACATCCGCACAGGCCATCGTGATCTACCGCTTCACCGGTTCCCGTTATAGCTTGAGCGTTGTACTTCCCAGTTGACCTTTTGACCCTCCGCCAGGGCGAAGGTGGAGCGCCTGGCAAGATCGGTGAGCCGGGTCCCGCCGGCGTCCCCGGCGAGACCGGCCACACGGGTCGGCAGGGTCGTCGAGGTCGGCTGGGTCAAAAGGGTCATCGTGGTGAGATTGGATTGCCGGGCAAGGAAGGCGAGATCGGCGAGAAGGGAGAGCCGGGCATGAAGGGGCCCGTGGGGCTCGCCGGACTGAAGGGTGAACCGGTGAGTGAACCAGCAGGTTCAAGTCAAGACTGAGATCACGTGATGTCGGACTAACGAATGAATAACGGAAGTTGTGCGACAGGAACGCGTCAGCAAAACTGCATTATATTGCCGGTTAAAAGCATTTTCCTAACCAGCACGTAAATAACAAATAAGCAGAAAACGTGGAATGCCTGCAAGCAGACCACAATTTCTGCATAGGGACCACACAGACGCTTTATTTGCGCTTGTGTTTCTAAAGATGAGTAGATGCGTACCAATCGGACCGCATTGCCATGTCTTGTCACTCGCACATGTTGCATATCTCTCTCTACAACTCGTCATACAGTCACGAAGTGTTCACACCTATTAATAACCACAGTGGCCATCTGGGTTAAGCCTGTAAAGAGAAGATACTATAAGCCTGGACAAAAAGATACTAACACCCAAGCTAAAACCACATCCTAAATTTTAAAAGAAGCTATCCACAAGCATCCTACACACCTACAAATGCCTATGTACCTACCTATATATCCCTATTCACTCGATTCCGTGCAACACGCGCGTGGATTGAGTGCCCCATGAATAATTGTGAAACTTCATCCATGCCTACTCGAAGGGGCCTGTACCGTGTACACCTACCAGGATGAATATCACCCACCCATAACTAATTTGAAGTAAAAAAACAAGATTCTCCAACCTAAAAAATGTGTCCACCCTATTCTTAAATTAAATCAATGAGGGACTCCCCACAACATCAGCCGCAACCCATTCCATTGATCAACCACCCTTTGACTGGAAGCCTGTTGTCGCTTAGCTCTCATACACTTTGTCTTGTCTAACTTGAATTGATGACCCCAGTGTTATACTTCAAACAGAAGAGCATCATTCAGATCTAATCTAACTCTTCAACGATTTTATACATTTCAATCATGTCACCCCTTAAGCTTCTATATTTGAGTTAGTACATATCTAATGCCATAAGCCATTCTCCATATTATAAGTTTCCTAGCCCACTGACAAGACTAATGCCATTTACGCTGTACTTTTTCTAGCACATGTATATCTCTTTCTAAGTAAGAGCTCCATGCCTGTAGAGAATATTCCAGGTGGGGCTGCACATAAACCATGTACATTTTTTTCATGACTTCCTTGCTCTTATGCCTCGCACTTTTTTTAAAATGATTCACAACATTCTGATTTGAATTATTTGAATTCATTCAATTTTAAGTCATTTGAAACTAACACACCTAAGTTTCTTTCCTCTTCAATAACATTCAGATTCTTGCTTCTCATTGTGTATCTGAAACTCTCACCTTCAGATCCCAGATGCATAACTTTACACTTTTCATAGTTGAAATACATCTGTCATTCATCGGCCAACTTTTTAGATCATCTTAGTATAGTTGAATATTACTAGGATGATCACTACTGTTAGCCACTCATGCCAGCTTGATGTCAAGAGCAGATTTGAACACCCTATTCCTCATGCCTATCTCCACCCTACCACCCTAAGAGAAGCGGACCTATAACAGAGCCCTGTGGTCAGTGGCGTCGCCACGAAATTCTTCCAGGGGGGGCAATGTTGATAGGGGGCCTCCTGCTCCCCGAAAAGGGGCCTCCACTGTGTTGGGGCCTCCTCTTGCTTTTTAGGCTCTTAGTATGGTTTCCGAATGGGAACATGATTTCATATTGATGTCTTGTTTGTTCTTGGCATGGTATATAATTTACGCAAAGCGCAATAGCAAGAATCTTTTTTTTCGCTGAGAACCGAGCCATACCAGGGTATAAATAAGCAAATGTAGATAAATACGTCAGTGCCAAAACAAACCAATATCTTTATGCTTTATCGACGAGAAGAATCTTCCCGCTGGCCTCTAGATTGTAGCGAGCTGGTGGGGCTCGTGCTGAGCATATCTTAAAGATATCTCCCATTGATCAACCCACTTCTTTGTTCACCAAGTTTAACTGAATATAGCTAGGTTCATCACTACTGTTAGTCATTCCCACCAGCTTGATCTCATAAACAAACTTAAACGATCATTTCTCAGTCCCAGGACAACAATTTCACGAAGGTGACAACGAGAAGTGGATTGAATTGGTTTTCTGATCGTCATCTTAGGGATTTATTAATTTTTTTTCATAACATTTGGTGCTGGCTGCAAGGCACTTGGCACAGAAGCTAAACTAATAAATACTCCGCGAATAAATTCACGGCAAGAACAAGCAATGAACAACCATGCATCAATAACAATGCAACAATGTAACAATGACAATGCATAAATAATGCAAAACCTTCGAATTCCACGCCGTCACGCCCATGGTTATCGCTGTGCTGTACCGTTTTGTAAATTATGTCGTTGAGAAGGTACTGAAGCTGGGAAGCTCTAATCATGCAGGCTGTAATCACAGAAGACAACTTTGTAGGAAGAAAATACATTTTAAAACATCATTCCTCCCATTTAATATGGGGCATCGGTGTTGTTTTGTATGCTTGTGAGGGGGAATTTACCCCCGCAATGTTGGCTTTGCTCCATGGGCGTAAGTTCTGAAAATTATTGGGAGACCAGTGACGCACCCATATTTTCGTGAAGGGGAGGGGGCAAACGTATTTGGAGAGGGTCCAACTACTGAATATAGTCTTCCGATTTCCACCACTATTTTGTCAAAGGGGAACTTTTTAAATAAAATAATTAGTGATCAACTGAATTATCCTGTGGAGGGGCCTAGTCTACCACTATCGTTTCTGATTCGTCGGATTTCAACCCTAGCTCCCACAACCTGTTCAAATGTATTCTTTTGGTATTCCTTGACAAGTCACCCCGCACTGCTGAAATTACACCTGCACAAATCACTTTAAAATGTAAAATTTTCCACTTTCAGACATTCCAGTTCATAGTGCCCGGTCGCCACGACGCCAACGTTAGTGCACGTGCACACCCATCTTGCGCATTCGGCGCATTCGCCACACTTCGTGCGATGCTACGGATTCTGCTGGGCATCTCGCTTTGTTAATCTAATCTACCTGACGCTTTGTTAATTGCTGCCACATGATAGACTTGCGCCATATCTGACGTGATAAAATGCTTCGTATGGGCGTTCGCTGCGAAAATTCGATTAATTAAATTCGATCATTAGTTCCCTTCTTACCATATTTTATGGTGAAGAAATGCGGATACCCGCTGAGCTTTGATGCACCTCATATCTCTGATTAAACATGCTTCCAGGTTGGCTACCGAACCGAAGCCCTGCCTGAGTGTACTTCTTTGGACCCGTTTCGTATTTCTTCGTCTACGGATGTGTCTTAAGGCTCCAATTCATTTTTGTTAGAGGTCCAACGCATTTTCGAAACCCCTGCTCGTTTTAGGGTTTGTTGCTTTTTTGCGCACCGAATATTTTTTTTTTAGTTGTCTTTAGTAGTTTTTTTTTAGTTTAGGGGCGCTTTCAAAGATCTCGATGTGTTTACTTAGTGCCCGGTATTTTTGTTCGTTTTGGGATCATGTTGCTTTTTGCGGCCCCAGCCTCTTTTCAGGCCCTTGTGCGGTCATATGGCCCCTATGTGCCTTGAGAGCTTCCGGTGTTTTTGTTTTTTGTTTTGTTTAGTGTTCCCGGTATATATATGTAGTTATGGCTACAACGCATGTTTTCGGACCCTGCCGCTTTTTACGAGACTGCGCTTTGAAGGGCCAGTCGCATTTTCAGTCCCCGTTGTGCACTTAGGGTCCCGCTGTGTTTATTTGGGGCTTCTGACGCACATTTGTGGGGCCCCGGTACGATTTTGAGGTTTCGGTGCGATTTTTCTGGGTCCCAGCGCGACTTATCGCGCCCAGGCGCGTGGTTCCGTGACCCAACGCCAGTTATCTGGGCTCAACGCGATTTTTGTGGATCTCTTCTGAATTTTCTTTAACTTCCGAATCCCGCCCTGATTTTTCGAGTCCCTGGTGCCATGTTTTTGTATCTCACCTCGATTTTCTTCGAGCTCCGGTATGTTTTTCGATGCCGTACGCGATTTGTCAAGGCATCTGATGACATGTTCGGTGCTCCAGAACCATTGTCCTGACCCGGACTTTTTTGCAATCCCTCCTGATTTTGGAGGGCTCCGGCTTTATTTTTCGGATACCGATGGGACTTTGGGGGTCACACGGTGCCTATGTGGGGCCATAGACGCTATTTGTTGGCAGCCCGACGTTAATTTTTTATGCCCAGACCAAATTTTTGGTACTACCGATGGGTCCGAGCGCGAAATTTTGGTACTACCGAATTGTGGGTCCGAGCGCGAAATTTGGTGGGACCGGTTCGAGTTTGCGGGGCGCGTTGTACTTAGCTGTGACCCCAACGCGATCTTGGCGGTTCCTGTTGCAGATTTTCGTGCCTCGGAGCGAGTTTTCTGTGGCCCGACGTATTTACTTTGAGCCCCTACGGGAATTTCTGGTGGACCGACGCGAATTTTTGTGGTCCCAGCGCGACTTTTGGGGGCCTCGGCTCGATTCTTGGGAGCATATCCCTCTTAGGAGGAGGGGCCATTTGCCCCTTTGATATGTCACTGCGGCCACCGAAGGAGTTCTATTTTTTATATAGGTCCTTATGTGATATTTTTTGGGTCCTGGTACGACTCTTCGGTCTCCAGGTGCGATTTTTGTCGGTGCCCTGACACGTTTTTTTCCAGTGCCCAACGGGTTTGCGGGGACTTTGACCCGATTTTTTGGGCGCAGAGTGACATTCCGGTTGATAATTGATTTTTGGGGCAGCAGCAACCTTTGGGGTCCAGGCGTGACTTTTTTGGTCCCCAGTGAGATTTTCGAAGGCTGCGACGCGACTTTTTTAGTCCAATGTAATCTTTTGTGTCCCGACGTCATTTGCTTGGATCCCTAGCGCGAGTTTTAGCGACCTCGACACTTTGTGGGTGTCCAATACGTTTTGGATGCTTTTGGTGTCATTGTTGGGGCCCAAGAGTGATTATCCATGTCCGGATTGTTTTTCGTTGCCCCGGCCTCATTTGTGTCCAAATGATACTGTTGGGGAACGGTACGACTTATCGTGCCCCTAGCGTGATTTTCATGATCCGGGCGTGAATTTTTGGTACCCATAGGCTCAGCGAGATTTTCAGGGGCCCCGGCCGGATCTTTTTTGGGCCCATGTCGTGATTTTCAAGTACCCCGGCACGACTCATGCCATTTCAGATGCTTCTATAAAATTATAGACCTCCTCTCGCGTCTTAGGGGTCTCGTCTCATTTCCTGGAGCTTATTTACCGGTTTTGGACGTCTTCTCGTCCGTCCTACCCTCCTCCATATTCAATGGTCCTCCTCTCCCGTTTTGGAGGACCTCCTCCCACATCCTGGGGCCCCTTTAACATGGCATGGGACTTCCTCTCATGTTCCAGGGGCATCCCTCTGCCAAATTAGGGGCCTCCTGCCACGCCTCGTGGGCATCCTCCTTTGTCCTCGCAAAGCTTACCCGTCTTGAGGGGATCTTCAATTTTGGAAACCTCGCCTCCTTGCATACCTGCTACCTACCACTCCCATTTTAAGGGCCTTCTCTCATTTCCTGGGAATTCCTTCCGGTCGTCGGGGCCTCATTCGGCCCTGGAGACCTCCTACTCCATCTCGAGGAGTCCTCTCGAGTCCGGCAGGGGCCTCCTTTTTTTTTTTTTTGAGGCTTTCTTTTTCAAATTAGGGTCCTCCTCTCACGTCTTCGGGGCCTCCTGTTCCGCGTTTTGATTCTATCTTTTTCCATTTTAAGGTTGGCCTCTTATCTCCTGGTGGACTCCTGTTCTCTCTTAGGTGGCTCCTCTTCCAAATTACACGCAACCTTTCCTATCTCAGTTACCTTGTCATTTCCTGGGGACCTTCTTACCCGTCTTGAAGCCTTCTTTCTTGCCTGGGAGCCATCCCTCTTATCTAATGGCCATTCTCTCCTATTTTAGGGGCTTCCTCGTGCATCATAGGGTCTCTTTCCAATCCTATATC